>CBMN010204585.1:0-12215 GCA_000582825.1 Hordeum pubiflorum | reverse complement strand
AAATCCCACTCTTGAGCTATCTAACCCCTTGTCATACTTTCCGATGAACCTGAAAGTTTTCTATGATAACCGTGTTACAGATGACGTTTGAGCAACCCTAAAGTCCATCGTCTGGTATGAAGTGATTATGATACTCTCATGGTCTAAGGAACTGAAGTATACATTAACTTTCCGTGTTATATCAATAGACTTGTGATGATTGCATCTCAAAATATAACAAACAAGTTGGTCAATTCAATAAGATCGTTCTTCTAACATCATACTCTCAATGTTGTTTTAGGATTATAGTCACACTTAACAAACCCCCAAGATCCGGGAAACATGATCACCATACAACACTTGAGCTTGTTGTAGAGGCAAGACTAGGAATTAGGTTTTACCGTTTATCATTTCACACGTGCATATGAGTTTTCCTCCGAATCACATATTCCAGAATCATAGCAGTTATAGCANAGAATATAAACTCTTAATTATGAAGGTGAAAATAAATAATTGAATATTATTGCCTCTAGGGAATATTTCCAACTGCGTGGTGGTGACGACCATGGCTCCTCCTTCATGCGACGTTCGATTTGGAAGGATCGGTTGCGTGGGGAAGAGTAGGCAGGGGAAGGAGGTTCCCCTTTCACCCATCGACAAGGAGGCGGATGCAGCTTCGGCTTGACGGAGCGGAGATGCGGCTCCGGTGGCACGGCCAGACCGTGGTTGTGGAGGAGCTAGCGCTGGAGCATCAGTTCCATGTGCTCCTCGCACTCAACGTTTGTCACCGCATACACCGCGTCCTCGGAGAGGATGGGCGGCTGCCGCGGTGGCTTGTCCTCTTCATCGTCAGAGGAGAAGACGATCTCCTACTTCGCGAAGGAGCGGACCGACGTGGAGGAAGACGACCTCGGAGAGCGAGGGCGTGTGCACCACGATCCGGACCTGGACCCGCCTGACGGCGCTGAGGCTCAGGACTTGCCCATCGCCGGTGAGTGGAAGCAGAGTGAAGCTGTGGGGATGTGGAGAGTGCGATGTGGACGGCGACAACGCCATGCTTAAATAGCTGGGGCTAGGGGAACATACAGGCCACCGGCTGCATCGCGGCGCAATTGCCGGAGTTGGTTTCTCAGGATGATGCGTCCACATTAAAGCGGCATCACCCACCTGGTCGCGTCAGTCAATGCTGCCCTCCCATCCGGTTACATCGTGCGTCATCAATGCTGCCGCTGCGGCCGGCATGAATGCGACGCGGGAAGCGGCACATCCGTTGGATAGAATGTGTTGGAATGTGTGAGTTATGGGTGTCGGTCGGATGCGTGCGTGGCAGCGGTCCGGATGCCCGTAAAGCCCCGTTGATTTGCTTTCAATATGCGGAAAAAAGACATCGAGACCTATGTGTGGACGAATGAGATATCACATTGGATCACAAAACATGTCCAAACTGTCCGATCAAGACGGATGCGGACGATTTGAGGGTGTGTGTTGGAGATGCCCAACGGCGGAGCTATGTGTGTTGAGGGGGGCCATGCCCCCCCTCCCCAAGATTAGACAAATCCTTAAAGAATTTCTTTCATAGGTGCTAAGATTAAAGCTAAGTGCAGTCATTTGCCCCTCTTGGCCCCCCAGCAATACTCAGCTAGCTCCGCAACTGATGCCCTCACAACCTGCACGCGGTACCCAAGTTTTGTTCACTCTTAACCCATGGTATGGTCCCGCGTGTCGGCGAACGCAGCCCACCGGTTCAAACCTCCCTCCAAATCAGGCAGGAACGCGTACGGAAAGGTGACAGATGTGCAGAGAGGAAACAAAGGCGGCTAGCGTGCCAATCCCGGGATGGCTTTCCATATGCGCAGCTTCACGGCGAGCGGACGCCAACTGGACTTCCCACAGTCCCACTATCGACTAGACGCAGAAAAAGGAGAGTAATCAGTGTCCGCTTCCTGCCTGACTCGAGTAGTAATCCGTGTGTGCGTGCGGGCGAACGCGCCTCCATTCCACCCCGGGCGTTTAATTCGAGGCTAAATGCTGAGATCCACGAGTCATGACGACGCGCATGTCACATCAGTGTGCTAGGATTATATGCGTGCCGATCCCTGTCGTCTCCCTCGTACTCCCACTCGTGCCATCTCTTCCCCTCGTCTCATCCCCTACCTACGCAGACCAGGTGCCAAGTGCCAAGTGACTGCAAAAGGCGCGGGCTCTTCTTGTCGTGCGCCGCCGCCGCGTGAACAAGCCCTCAGCACGAGACCCATGGCGATGGAGCAGTTCCTCGTGTTCATCTTCATGTGCAGTCTGCCCTCCCGGTTTGGATTTGCTGGTAGTTCACTGGTTTTCTCCTGATGTGCTGTGATTCTTGCCGCTTTCTTTGATTTTGCGATTGATGATTGTTGATTTCGCCGTGTCTCTCTGGCAGATGCGTATGATCCGGTGGATCCAAACGGGAACATCACCATCAACTGGGATTTTCCGTCCATCGACCCTAATGTGTACGCGGTGCGCATAGTTGGGATTTTTTTTCTCTTCTGAAACGCAATGCTCCCGACGGAAATCGCGATTTTCTGCCGCTGAAACATCAATCGAATCCCTGTGCGCGCAGGTTAAGGTGAGCATCCACAATTACCAGCTGTACCGCCACATCGAGCGCCCGGGGTGGCGGCTGAGCTGGGTGTGGGCCGGGCGCGAGTTCATCTCCAACGTGATCGGCGCGGAGACGACGGAGCAGGGCAATTGCACCGGCCTCCATGGCGCCGACGGCGCCCCTCCGCATTGCTGCGAGAAGCAACCGGTCATGGTGGACCTGCCGCCGGGCGCGCCGTACAACAGGCAATCCGCCAACTGCTGCCGCGGCGGCGTGCTGTCGTCCGTCACGCAGAACAACAGGACGGCCACCTCGCAATTCGAGATGTACATCAGCGGTTTCGCGCTCGACGAGCACGGGAGCCCCAAGATGCCGACCACCTTCAGCATCGGTGTGCCGGGCTACACCTGCAGCAACGCCACCAGCGTGCCGGCGACGAGGTCCAAGGTCGACGAGCAGCGCCACGTACAAGTTCTGCGTAAGCATTTTATTCTTTCTTTCCTGCCAACGTCCACTGTCTTGTGCCGCGCCGTGCATCGAGCGAGGGCGATGACTCTTTCTTGGCTTGGTGGCGTGCAGTGACATGGCAGATCATCTGCTCGTACTCGCAGTTCAGGGACGCCCCCTCGCCGTCCTGCTGTGTCTCACTGTCGACGTTCTACAACAGCACAATCGTGGGGTGCCCGACGGGCAGCTGCGGCGGTGCAAACTCTCCCTCGGCGCCTCGGTGTCTCAGGCAAAGCCACCTGATCCTGCCACGCACTCTACATTCTTCTGAATTTCAGCCATCTTTCTGATTCGTGTCTGTTTGTACATGTTCGTCCGTTTTTTCAGCGGCGGCGAGCAATCCAAGACCCTGGCGGCGCCTGACGCCGGCGGCGATCCGCCGGCGCCGGTCATCCGGTGCACGGGGCACATGTGCCCGATCCGGGTGCACTGGCACGTGAAGCAGAGCTACCGGGGGTACTGGAGGGTGAAGGCGACGGTGACGAACTACGACGTGGTCAGCAACTACACCAACTGGAACCTGGTGGTGCGGCACCCCAACCTCCGGAGCCTGACGCAGCTCTTCAGCTTGAACTACCAGCCCCTCATCCAGTACGGCACCATCAGTAAGTACACTATCTTCGACAAGAAGATGATACGAAGCAAGAATGGGTCAGAAATGTGTGTTTTGCAGATGACACGGGGATGTTCTGGGGGATCAAAAACTACAACGAGATGCTGCTGGGAGACGGGAACGTGCAGACGGAGATGATACTGGAGAAAGACCCGAGCGACTTCACCTTCTCGGGGGGCTGGGCGTTCCCGAGGAGGGTCTACTTCGACGGGCACGAGTGCGTCATGCCGCCGCCGGATCAGTACCCTTTGCTGCCCAACGCGGCCTGGGACGTGCGTGTCTCGGCGGTGCAGCGGTGGATGGTCGCCGGCTCTTGCCTGCTCTCGTTGTATGCGTTCCTTCTCCTGTAAAGGATACCTGACTAGCCCTGAATACATGGGGTTTGAGTCTCGGTTTAATTTTCCCTGTAGAGTACAACTAATCCAGCATATACCTCTTCTTTTAGCGGCTGTAGATTAACTATTATTGCTCAGCAACACATGGCCCCCGGCAAAAGGAAATCGTGGAAAACTTCATAGAGATTCGGGAGGAATGTCTTCTTCCCAGCAATTACATGGTCCTTTGATGCCGGTACGTAAGTGCAGGCTCGGAGATGGCTTATTTGTGACGGGATCATTTTTTTTTTAAACGAGGCAAAAGATTTGTCATTTTTATTGATTAAGAGAGAAATTTTAGAGGTTCAAGGCCCATAGCCGAATTACAATAATTGCTCTTGCGGCATTACATTATTCAAGTGATTCGCCCCCGCAATGCTCCAAATTAATCCTAGCGACGATAACACCCATTGGACCGGCATTGTTACGGAAGATTCATGCGTTCCTCTCTTTCCACAACTCTCAAGAGATGAGCAACATCAAGGAAGCAAGTGGCCTTGATTTCAAAAAAAAAAAGGAAGCAAGTGGCCTTCGCGATTGGGTCTTTTTGTTAGTATTTTGGCTCCCCCACTCTATGACTGGAGTCGCACCACGCCAATCAGAAGGATGCACATCACGGAGACCAAGCCAATCTTTAACCATGCACCAAACTCTGATAATGTATCGGCATTGGAATAGAAGGTGGGCCGCCGACTCCTGGACCGGTTTACATAGTGGACAAAGATTGCAGTTTGGTCATCCACGACGCTGAAGCATGTCTGCCGCCCAGATCATATTGTTGATTGCCAGCCATGCGAAGACTTACATTTAGGAGGCGCTTCTTTCAAATGGCCGGGATCATGCTTGTGTCTGTATGGCCCAGGAATTGCGCCTTGTAGGGCGTCGCCGCCGAGTAAAGCAGGTCAATAGTGAACTTCCACGTTATGGTGTCGGGTGTGTCGACGTCGAGGTTGACATGGGAGATCCTCTCCAAAAGGTGACAAACTCGGCGAGCTGTTCAACGGTGATGCCCTCAAGAATTACCACCTGGGAAATCCATAAGTTGTCGTGCAGAGCCAATCGAACCGAGCAATTCTTCTTCGTCGACAAGTCAAAGATTTTAGGAGCCAGGTCTTTGGGCCTAATCCCATCGAGCCAAGGAGATTCTCGGAACTTGGCACGCCTGCCATCCCCAACTTGGACCATTGTAGCCGCAACAAAGATATTTCAGTCATTGTCATCGCATACTCAAATATGCTTTCCCTGCTATGTTTACCTTCGCATTGGACAAGTGCTACTCAGTCCGATCTCAGTTCAGTCAAGAAATTGGTTGCTAGCACCAAAACCTGGCCTATTTGCAACTGCATCGGCTGAACTGGTCAACCTCCTCGACATCCTATCCAGTTGCCAACCCAACGGCGAACATGACTTCATAGTAAGCTCTGTGTCGGGTAAATCTACATGCTACATGACTTCTTTCCTTCTTTGTTTATCTTTGCCCTGGACATGTGTACTCAGTTCAATCTCAATTCAGTCAAGCAGTTGGTCGCTAGCGCCAAAACATGTATCTAGACCAAGAGCATCTACAACCGGGCTTCCCAAACCCTTCTATACGTCCGAGCGAATTGACCGATCAGTGACCAGTCACAGAATCATGACCCAGATGGGTGCCTCAAACCGGCCCACGTCCGGGCTAACTCAACCTGCAAGTGTCCACCTGCGGGCTGCCCACATAACGCCGCATTGTCCACATAATTAAAATGGACTATGTGACCAACCCACTTAACGTTAGCTTCCTATTCACGGTTACCACTTACCCACATAACCAATCCTAAAAAAACGTATCCACATAACCTGGCATGGAAAGTAAGAAGACATCAGCGCTTGGTGCTTGCCCACATTATGAGGAGAGGTTTGTACGCATCTGTGCAAATGCTAGCGCTGATGGGGGATTGGATGGTTTGCCCCACTTTACAAGGGGTTGGATGATTTGCCCTAGGGTTATTTCAATAACCAATGGTACTGGCCCTACCCAGAGGCCTCTCAGGGGAGGGGGGCAAATTATCAAATGGAAAAGTAAAGTGGGGCAAAAGATCCAATTTCTCTAGCGCCGATAGGCATCATGCCGTGACCTTGCCTCAACATTAAGAAGACAACAGTGCTTGCCCACCCCGACGGTCACTGCTATCTCCGTTGTGGTAGCCGCCGTGTTGTTGGGCGACGCTGGTTAGTGTACGCCCGCCATGCATCCAGTTGTTGTGTGTTGCAGTTCGTCGCACACCATCATTGTTGTGTATAGCCATAGAGAAGGTGGGCGGAGATAGCAACACAACAGTTGTGGAGAAGGTGAACGATGGCTCTAGGATAGCCATGGAGGCGCTGGATGGCGCTAGGACCGCAATGGATAAGGTGGATGGCGCCGCTACAACGGCCATGGAGGAGATGGACGGCCGGCTTTTTGGCCATGGCGGAATTGGAAGGCAGCGATGTGGCCATGACGGAGGTATGTGACAACTGGACCTAATGCCCTCGCGGGCGTGGCTCCATCGACAGATAAGTGGGCGATGTGGGCACTGTGGGATTAACACACTTAGAGCATCTCTAGCAGATCCCACAAACCGGGCCGTCCACTAAAATAACCGCCGGTTTGCAGGATCCATCCCGTATCCCCGGCCCAAGCAGATCCTCCAAATCGGGTCGTCCCGAATTTGTTTTTGTGGGATCTCGCAACCGTGAGCCCATTTCCTCCATATGTGCGGGAATACGCCCGACCTTTGGAGGATCCCCTTTCCGTTGGCACGAGCCATTTCCGTCGGCTTCCGTTTCCCGCTTCCACACCCCGCCGCCGCCGCACATCCCCGCCACTTGGTGCTGCCCCCGGCTACCCCGCGCCGCACCCATTCCACCTAATTTTGATGGCAGGGGTGATCATTTGTGTCCGCGACTCGCGTACGCCACCGCCGTGATGGGTCTTCCCGGGAGCTCAGTGCGTGGGATCCTAGCTTGCGGATCCGGTCAATTCCGGTGACTGTGAGCACGGGAAGAGGGCGGCACGGCGCTGCTTCGGCCGGCGGGGAGAAGAAAGGGGTGGCGCGCCTTCGGGCGACCGCAAGAAGAAAAGGGTGGCGCGGGGGAGCTTCGGCCGGCATGGAGAAGAAAGGGGCAGAGCGGGGCAGCTTCGTTCGGCTTGCGAGGTATGTTCGGCTGCAATTCATGTCGGTTCGTGCTTTATTTTGCCGCGGAGTAGGTTCGAGTGAAACTCATGCCGGCTTGTGTAAATTTTGTAGATGGATTGGAGTTCATCCTCGTCGTTTTCGTTCGACGATTCGGACATAGAAGATTTGATCCTCGACGATGATGACGACAATCTAGTGTTGTAGCATCTCGTCGACGAATTTGAGGCGGGGCCGAACAAAAAATGGCGCGGATCAACGGTCGACCCGCTATGCATTCCCCGCAACCGAGCTCTCGGTGACAGGATGCTTATGGAGGACTACTTCACCGAGGTACCGACATATCCGTCTTACCTCTTTCATACACGATACCGAATGTGTAGGTCACTTTTCGTCTGCATCGTGGAGGTTTGTGAGCAAAATTGCCATTTCTTCACCTCAAGTAGGAATGCCGCCAGTTTGATTGGTTTTAGTGCATATTAAAAAAATCAGCGGTGATGAGGGTGATTGCATATGGTGTTCCGACCGACTACGCCGATGAGTATCTTCGCATTGGTGAAGATACCACCATCAAAAGTGTATGTGTCTTTGCAAAGACAATAATCCGGGTTTTTGGCCCTGAGTATCTGCGAGCTCCAAATGAAGAAGACATAAAGAAGCTCATGGCGATGAACGCAACAAGGGGATGACCGGGCATGCTAGGTTGTATTGATTGCATGCATTGGAGGTGGAAGAACTGCCTGGTTGCTTGGGCAGGGCAATACACCGGGCACAAACGTAAACCCACCATCGTGTTTGAAGTTGTGGCTTCACATGATCTATGGATTTTGCATTGATTCTTTGGTTTGTCGGGGCCGCTTAATGATATCACGTTTTGCAACGATCTCATTTATTTGCTCGGCTGGCTAGTGACAAAGCTCCGGCTTGCAACTATACCGTCAACGGCCATGACTATTCCATGCGATACTATCTTGACAATGGTATTTATCCTTTATGGTCAACATTTGTGAAGACCATTAGTGACCCCAAAATCAAGAAGTAATTTTTTTGCCGAAGCACAAGAAGCTTGTAGAAAGGATATTGAGAGGGCATTTGGTGTGTTGCAAGCTTGGTTTGCCATTGTTCGTGGTTTTGCTCGCTTCTGGGATAAGAAATCCCTCCGAAATGTCATGATTGCTTGTGTAATATTACATAATATGATCCCTGAAGATGAGAGGGATTTGGACTTGGAGTGCAACTATGACAATATTGGTAGCCGTGTGAAGCCTGCCAGGGACGCTGATGAAATCAGTGCATTTCTTGAGACCTACCGAAAGATCGAGAACCGTGACACGCACAACCAACTCCAGCATGATCTTATTGAGCATCGGTGGCAGCTCTATGGGGGAGATAGATCCCCATTTGTATGCATTTTTGTTCGTGTGAGATTTGAACAATTTGGTGTTGTAATAATTATTCGAATTCAAAAATTTGTTGGACTATTGTTGTATTGTGAGTTGCTTTTTAGACCATTTATATATTCATATGTTGAATTTATATTATTATTTCATTTGGCATTGTTGAAATATGCAATTTGTTTCAAGTTATGCACAAATTTGCGGTGCGGCGAGCGCTTCGGCGGAAAAGATCCCGCAAAGGCGTCCCGTAAAAATTTTGCGGGACACGTTTGCGGGATCTGTTCCACTGGAGCGCTCATCATACCATAAAAAATATTTAGGGGGGCCCTTATACACGTGTTGCGAGACACGCAGTTGCGGGATCTGCTGGAGATGCTCTTAGTACACATTCTGCATGTTTCATGTCCATGTAGTGGGCTTTTAAGTGGACATCGTGGGCAGCCCGTGTCCACCTGCAGCCTGAGGGATAACCGGCAACCCTCGTATACTGCCCAAATTTGGGCACATATGGGAGGTCCGGGCCCGTCTGTAACGTCGGTACCGGCCCACGCTGACCTACTCCGATCCTACGTATATACGACCTTGTCCATATCCTGGACTAAAATCAATGTTCTTCACTCTTACACCGGAGTGCGAAACATGAGAACCGAATAAAATATTAATAGCACGTACATGTCAGTGATATGTCAAGAGGAAGCATGTTAAGCGACGGGCCGAACGTGATAGACGTGGCTTGAGTGGTCATGTTTCTCGTTTTGAACTTCGTAAAGTGTAACACTTTTTGTACCATCATACGAAAGATCGATACAAATCCCGGCAAAAAACGTGCCGCGCTTTCTACTAATCCTGTCAACCCTCCTGCTATAGTAGATCACTCCATTTATGGTTTTTAGGGCTTATTCTAGAATTTTGGTTTCCTATTTTGTAAGTCTCGATTTTATTGCTCCCATTACTTTATTGTGTGCAAGGATTAAGAGGAAATTCACCAATGCATGTAAACGTTCTTGGTCATTGTATTGGTCACGCATGCATGTATTGGAAGTAAACATTTAACATCTAGTAGTACGAGTACATTGGTTGGTTTAGATTTTTGAATTGAGCCATATAAACCGGAAGGGCGGGAATATTGTTTTCTAGAACCATCCCCTTACTTGAACAAGCAAAGGTAGAGACGGATTCAACGAAGAGTGAAATGATGGTTGATTCGTCCGTCCAACTTAGTGTGGGAAATCTGGGGCTTTGTGATTTGATGACTCATTAGGAATTATTACCGCGGCGCTACGACCGGGGTGAGTCTCCCTGCAGTTCTGCACTCTAATTTTGGAGCATGGCATGTGGACCCGGATGCTGGATGACCCACATGTTGGCAGAAGGAAGTAGAAATCTTTCCGACGAGAGGGGAGGAGCAAGGAACCGCGTGGTAGTGTCTCTAATGCGTGCCCGCGGAACTTCCTCCAAGGAACCAAGGCAATTCCTCGCTGCTGGAATGGATTCGCCGGGCGGTTCTCCTCCTCGTCGGGCCTAGGAGACCTTGGACGACGATCCTTTGGGATAAATCCCACTCTGCTCCAACTTACTCACCGCCGCAAGACTCAGTGGTTCCTGCACCAACTATTTTAAGACGGTGCATGAACATGCTCGGGAAAGTCCATGCTTGTTGGTCTTACATGCGTCCCGGAGGACAAGATTAGTTGCAAGTTGATGCCGCTTGAGTTGCCGACATTTAGAGGTAGTCAGATTTTGTCCAATGAGCAAGTCTATCATTGATTTTGATCATGTAAATATATTCTAAATATACTTATTTATTCCATCCCATAATTTCTTTGCTGCCACCGTTGCATAGGTTTGGGTTGGTGTCAACGGAGATTGTCTTGAATACATATTCCTATAGGTTGGAGTGGATACATTATTTCTTTGGCCCACATGTCAAGCACACAAAGACAACTGCCTTAAGGCACTGAAGCTCGGTCCGTGTCGGACGGTCAGCTGCCATGAATGCGGCACGGATAGTGAGAGCATGTGGCAAGGAGGTGGGAGAGGGTTTTTTCTCGTGTGCCCGTATTGTCGAAGGCATACATGGCGGAGCTGGGCGTGCGCCAACCTCCCATATGTTTGGTTGGGCCATGTACAATTTTGACACCCAAAGTGGTTTGGACAATTTAGATGGATGTCCGAGATTGCATGGACATTTTTGTGACCGTCCTGACGTAGAACATGGATAGCTAGGTTCCAGAGAGAGAGAGAGAGAGAGAGAGAGATATGGCTAGGGGACAAAGGTCAAGTGTGTGTAAGGTAGAGATAGGGTGGTGTCTATACATGTGTTTGTGCGTGTGCCGAATAAAGAAGGGCTTATAACTGAAGAGATCAAAATTGAGTTATTTAAAAATGCAAGAAATATCGAGATCGGGAAAGAATGCACACTAGTGAAGAAATGGCTATCCATAACTTTTGTTTGTGGCGTGCCATTTCCCATCAACGCCAGCACTATTTTTTAAAAATAGTGCTGGCGTGGTCATATTTCGTACGTCATCACTATTGCCTTAGTGCTGGCGTTGTTTGTTTTTGTCACACCATCTATATTTGTTGCATTTTCCCCTGTTCGCTTCAATTTGTTATGGCGTGGCCCATTAGGCCCACCAACACTAGTCCATTCACTATGTACCCCCCTCAGCAAAAGAAAACTTAGCTAACTCCTTCCGATCCCCTTTTCACTCCACCTCTCAACCATCGCTGCCACTCCATCCGGGACTCACCGCTCGCTGCCGCCGGACCAGAAGGTTAGATCGATCCCCTCCCCTCGTGCATCTTCTTCCCCTCCCCTCCGGGCCTCACCGCTCGTTGCCGCCGCATATACATGCCTATATTAGTTGTCAATATCATACTTACGGTTGAATCCATGGACGTCCATGAATTGATTTGTACTTGCTTGGATGTTGGTAGAGTTAAAGTGAGCAATTAATTGTTCTTGACTTTCATTTGTAGAGAGTCGTAGCTAACATTGGAGTTGGTAGTAGCTATATGTTATAAGGGAATGCAAGCCTCGCGGTGTATCATGATCATAGTTGCCACTCTAAAATATGCACTAAGCTTATTTACTAGTGCAGTTTTGCAAAGATTCATAGGACACACCATACTTTTGTGAACAAGCTTTCTTTTGTTTGCCGAAGCTATGCATATTATTGTCACGTAGAGTTCAATTTTCAAATGCATGGTATAATGACATGAATAGGTACTTAACTTCATACTGTTCATTGTCATATATGTTTTGTAGTTGGCGCTGAGACTTGTGATAATCCCCAAGTGCAAGGAACCATCGTAGCACTTTCCAAAGATGGAAGTGACAAGTATGGAGTGTCGAACCCACAAGGAGCTAAAGGTAAGATCAATATTATCTCAAGTCCTACCTGCCACCGATACGACTCTACATACACTGAATGTTTGCTTCTATCTAGTAACGAGAAATAAAACTGTGTTGTGGGTATAAAGAGGATANNNNTGCATGATATTGGAGAACTAAAATACGAAAATACTTGCTGCATAAATAAAGTTATAATATATTACAATATTTTACAAATAGCGAGTGTGGAATAATGATGGTATGGTGTGCGGAAT
>CBMN010204015.1:0-10850 GCA_000582825.1 Hordeum pubiflorum | reverse complement strand
AAGTTACCGGGGCATGTTTCAGTAATGTTTCCATGGGTAAAAAGTTATCAATGTGTTGTATGTAAGTTATCGGGTGTCTTATGCGTAAATTACCATACTATTTACACTAGGTTATCGGGGGATATTTCTAGAACTTTTCTTCCAAGGTGAAAAGTTATAAATGTGTTTATATGTAAGTTATCAGGTTAGTTGTACGTAAGTTATCATCTTATTTACACAGAAGTTATCGGGGTATTTCAACAACTTTTTCATCTCGGATGGTCAAAAAAGTGATATTTTATTTGAATTTGTCAGGAGCCAAGTAGTGGGTGAGTTGGCTAGTGTGTTAAGATCTCAATATTGAAGTCTTGAGTTCAATTCTCAGCTTTAACATGATTTTTAGGCTATAAAACTACAAGTATGGAAACTGCTAGCATCAAGATTTGTTTCCAACATCTTTTTCTCCTGGTCAAAAAGTTATCATGGTGTTTGTGTGTTAGCTATCAGATTTTTGATGCGTATATCACCATGCTATTAACATAGAAGTTATCGCGAGTGTGTCTTCAACAACTTTTTTTTCCACGTAAGTCACCGTGGTGTTTGTACCTAAGTATCATGTCTATGGTGTATAATGAACTGATATTTACACAAAAAATGTTGGGGTTATGTTTTCAACAACCTTTTTCCCCAGGGTTAAAATTATCATGACGTTTGTGACTAAGTTATCAGACCCATGGTGTGCATATTATCATGCTATTTATATAGAAGTTATCACGGGTGCGTCTTCGACAACTTTTTTCCTTAGGTAGAAATTATCGCGGTGTTTGTACCTAAGTTTCAGGTCTACGGGGCGTACGATGCATTGATATTTGCACAAAAATTTATCGGAGTTGTGTTTTCAATGAATTTTTTTTTCTGGGTCAAAGTTATCACGATGTTTGTACCTAACTTATCAGGTCTGTGGTGTTTATATTATCATGCTATTTAGATAGAAGTTATCACGAGTGTGTCTTCAACAACTTTTTTCCGCGGGTAAAAGTTATCGTGGTGTTTGTTCCTAGGTTATCAGGTCGGCGGTGTGTATATTACCATGCTATTTTGCACATAAGTTGGAAAAGGCATGAATGAAAATAGCCAAAAAAAATCTTAAAAACAACCACGTTGCATGGTTCATAACCGGTGACCAGATCCAGAAAAAATCGAAAAGCAAATCCCTCTTGCTCCATAAAATGCACTAGCAGCAGTTGTGGAAATAAAAGCAGCCTAACCTATATCTAAACACTTTCGAGGTATTAACCTAGATGGCTAGCAAGAGTAAGACTAAAGCATTAGGTACAAGGTTCGATTCCTGCTGTCCTTTTTTTTTGCGAGAAACATCAATAGCGAAGAAAAACAAAGAAACAAAACCGGACGTACTACGGTTTTCAACAGAAGGAAATAAAAATCGGTATTAAAACGAATCGGGGGATGGTGCGAATCTGTCGCTAAATTCCGGTCGACTCGAAGTTAGATTTCTCGAAAACAAAATATGGTTTGAGTGATCTGGTTTTTATTTGCCATGCTAAACTTAAAAACTTCCATCCTCTAGATATAAAATGCCATCCTCTAGATAAAAAAATAAAACTGCCATCCCGATAAAATATTGCCATGAATTAAAAAATACACACAAATTTATAAAAATGTCATGCTTTGAATTTTTTTGAAAACTATCGTGATACTCTATAAAAATGCCATGCAACTAAAAAAATGCCATCATATCAACATTAGAAACGCCATCCTATGGACATTAAAAATGGCATCCTCTTTATAATAAAAATTCCATGTCAACAATAATAAAAATGCCATGCTTTCAAAAATTAAAATAAATAAAATGGCATGCTCTTAATCAGAAAAGTGCCATCCTTTTGACAAAAAATATACTGCAATGTTACTAATAATAAATGCCATACTCTTAAAAATACCTTTAATAATAAAAATGACACGTAAATAATTATTAAAATGCCATGCTCTAATTAAAATCTGACATGGGGGTATTGTAAAAACATGACAAAATTGCCATGCTACATATAATAAAAATGCACATGGCAAATTTAGGAAATAAATCACCTCTAAATCTATGGGGATTTCTGTTCAATCAGAAAGTGGCAAATTTCAGCATCTTTTTGCAAATGATAAAACAAATTTTAAACAAAATAACTCGAATATATGGAAATTGTTTGAGCCCAAAGTGTTCATGACAACCTCTCTAGCCCAACTAGTGGGGTACGCGCTACAAAACTGTCGCAGGTCACGGGATACGAGTTCGATTCTCAAATATGCGTTTTTTAGAAAACAGAAAAAAAGACGTTCGTTAGGAGATGAGCTACAACAACCTCTTTCGGAAAGCTAAAGTGGCGTCGGATTTGCGCCAAAATCTATGCGGCCAGATCTGATGACATGAACCACATTCGCTGGAACCTGGCTGCTGGCTGACAGTCGTCAGTTAAATTTCCCATAACTCTATTTTCATGGAAATAAAACTCACTAATTCCATCATAAAACGGAACCAAAACAGAGCAAAGAAGAAGTGTTCAACTCTACAACGATTTCGGTAAAGAAAATAAAAGAAAATCCAAAGTAAAAGAGGTTTCACCACCATGGCCTCTCCCGTAGTCCGTATTCTTCTCCCTTCCCGCAACCATCTTCTCCCCCAAAATCTCCCCAACTCCCAACTCCTCCGCTCATCCAAATACCATAGACGCACTCCAACTCCTTCCTCCGCGGCCTAAAGTCCAGTCTTTCCGCTAAATCCCGCTTATCCCCCCGTCTTTCCTCTCCCGTACAGCCCCAAGATCGATCCTTCCTCGAGGCTCAGTCGCCGGATTGGAGCATGAGGCTCCGATCCGCGCCGCCGGCGACGCCGCGGCTGCTGCTGGTGCTGGCCGTGCTCCTGTACGGCTTCTGCTGCTGCTGCGAGGGGAGGTTCGTCGTGGAGAAGAACAGCCTCAAGGTCACGGCGCCGGACTCTCTTAAGGGCAGCTACGAGTGCGCCATTGGCAACTTCGGCGTGCCGCAGTACGGGGGCACCATGGTCGGCGTCGTCGCCTACCCCAAGGCCAACAGGAAGGCCTGCAAGAGCTTTGACGATTTCGACATCTCCTACAAGGCCAAGCCCGGCTCCTTGCCCACCTTCTTGCTAGTCGACCGGGGAGGTGAGCAAATTACTGTAGACAAAGAATTGTTTCCTTTCCACGGATATAATTGGCCCTAGAAGTGAGATATCCCTTTGTTAATTCGTAGTATAGTCTTTTCCGTGCTTTGAAAGTTAGATCTTGGGATGTGATGATAGTGATTGAGCTGAATGTTAGTTGACCGGATTTCGTACAAGGACGAAATCCGCGTCTCACAGTCTGGGTCACACTTATAATCTGAAAAGCCTTTACCGTGAAGACCTCCTGGGATTTCTTTAGTACCCATGTCACTGTCTTGGTGTTTGACCTCTCGATGATTTTGTTTCAGCCGATTCTTGTTTAACATTCTTATTTGTCTGCTTGGTCATGTTGCATTCTACTCAGTCAATTAAAATATGCTCCATCATGTTGCGTTATACTCCCTCCATCCCAAATTAAGTGACTCAAAAGTGAGTTAGTACAAACTTGAGTCATTTTTGAGTCACTTAATTTGGGACGGAGGGAGTACTACAAGGTTAAGTAAAATATGCCGTGGATTACATAACATGGTTTTTCCTGTTCTATATAGATTGCTTCTTCACAAAGAAGGCATGGAACGCTCAGAACGCAGGAGTGGCTGCTATTCTTGTTGCTGATGACAAGGATGAGCCTCTAATTACAATGGATACACCTGAAGAGAGCGGAAGGGCTGATTATTTAGAGAACATCACCATAGCATCAGCGCTGATAACAAAAAGCTTCGGGGACAGACTCAGGAAAGCAGTCGATAGCGGTCACATGGTTAATGTGAATTTAGATTGGAGGGAGTCCCTGCCTCACCCTGATGAGCGTGTTGAATACGAGTTCTGGACTAACAGTAACGATGAATGTGGTCCCAAATGCGACAGCCAGATTGATTTCGTTAAGAGCTTTAAAGGACCAGCACAGATACTTGAGAAAAAGGGATACACACAGTTCACTCCTCATTACATTACCTGGTATTGCCCGGAGGCCTTCACACTAAGCAAGCAGTGCAAGTCCCAGTGTATCAACCATGGGAGGTACTGTGCACCTGACCCGGAACAGGATTTCAGCAAAGGATATGATGGGAAAGATGTGGTGGTTCAGAATTTGCGGCAAGTCTGTGTTTATAAAGTTGCGAAGGAGAATAAGAAGCCTTGGTTATGGTGGGACTACGTGACCGATTTTGCAATCCGCTGCCCAATGAAGGAAAAGAAGTACACCAAGGAATGTGCTGATGGAGTTATCAAGTCACTTGGTATGTTGGTCGTTGCATTGGCTCTTTATCTTTCATAAAGTGAGGTGTAGATAATTGTATTGAACGCGTTCATGATTTTCAGGACTTGATCACAAAGCAATAGATAAGTGTATTGGGGATCCAAATGCTGATGAAGAAAATCCTGTGCTGAAAGCTGAACAGGATGCTCAGGTTAGTACTTGGTACTTTTGTGTGATTTATTTCTTCTGTTCATCCCACTTGTGATCATGTTGTATCATTTTGGACCGTCTTACATAGATTGGCAAAGGTGCTCGTGGTGATGTCACTATCTTACCAACACTGGTCATCAATAATAGACAATATAGAGGTGCGTGCTCCGTCAAACCACCAATGCAAATCACTATAGCTACCAGCAAAGTTATGTGGTTACGGTTGTGCTTATCCTAACATCGTTTCTCAGGGAAACTTGACAAAGGGGCAGTTCTTAAAGCACTTTGTGCAGGTTTCCAAGAAACTACTGAGCCTGCCGTTTGCTTGAGTGCAGGTTAGTGCATTGATTTCAATACCCTTTTCCTCGGTGCTGCTTTGTGAGTACGGCAAGCATAATCTGTCTGGTATCTTTCTCTTAAGCATCTTCAATTCTTGTTATCAAATTGTAGATATACAAACCAACGAGTGCTTGGAGAACAATGGAGGCTGTTGGCACGATAAGGCTGCTAACATATCTGCATGCAAGGTACTTCTGGTGGTCTTATCTTCTCTGCTAAGTTCTAGTTCATGGGATAACACTTTTCTCTTTTGAGCATATGCATATGATGTTACTTGTGTGTTGTATATGTAGGATACTTTCCGCGGTAGAGTTTGCGAGTGCCCGGTTGTGAAAGGTGTAAAATTTGTTGGTGATGGCTACACTCATTGTGAAGGTACCTACACCATGAATTTGGGATAATATTCTCTTTGCTTATTTTTCAGTATTGAAATAATGTCATGGGCCGTACCCTGCCTCAGATAGCTGATTACTTTTTACCACTCTAAACCTCATTACTGTAGATAGTAAGTAGCAACTGGGCTGTGCACAACACAGTTCTTTTCCAGGACATGCAAGTTTAGTCTCATTGAATATTGTTATACCTGCCCTTGTTATTTTAGCTTCAGGATCTGGTCGCTGTGAGATTAACAATGGTGGATGTTGGAAAGAGACCAGGAATGGCCGGACACACTCTGCCTGCACTGTAAGTGATCAGTTTGGATTTTTGCTAACCTTAATGCTGCCACACGTATTATCTGAAATCTAAAGGCATATTTCTGGTGTTCATAACCTGCAGGATGGTGGCTGTAAATGTCCAGATGGGTTCAAAGGTGATGGTGTCCACAAATGTGAAGGTAACAGTCAGTCCCTGAACTCCATTATGCTATCGCAATGCTTGTTTGCCGTTCAGAATTTGTAGCTTTCGGTGCACAAATATGAATATAGGAACCTATGGAAACAATTCTTTTGGACTTACCTGTAGGTTGTAGTTTTAAAAAATTAACAAAAATGTTGTGTATTTGACTGAACAAATATGAATATCCACCAAAATTCAGTCACAGTCAAAGCGTACTGAATATTGTTGGTCATATTATTGGTACTCCTTTGTTGCTGTGCTGATGTGGAATATTTTGTGCTAGATGTTGATGAGTGCAAGGAAAGGACTGCATGCCAGTGCAAGGAATGCAAATGCAAGAACACATGGGGAAGCTACGAGTGCGGGTGCGGTGGTGGCTTGCTGTACATGAAGGAGCATGATACGTGCATAAGTATGTCCATATCTCCTACTCCCTCCGTTCACAAATATAAGATGTCTTGGATATTTTAATATGGACTACATGCGGAGTGAAATGGGTGAACAAAAACAGTAAAATGTGTCTATATACATCTGATTCACAAAATGTGCCTATATACTTGAGCTAAGCTAATCTGTGATATTTGGAGGCCATAAGATCCCCCAAATAGCAGTCTAGCTATAATAATATATATGATGCTCGCTCATCTTATTTGTGATTGCTTCTTCAATAGATTAGCTGTTAAAAGCTTACTAATTCAACACATTTTATTCAGGCAAAGATGCAGGAGCACAGGTAGGCTGGAATTTCCTATGGGTTGTATTATTTGGCCTAGCGGCAGCAGGAATTGCAGTATACGCGGTGTACAAGTACAGGATCCGGGTAAGATACTTGTACAGATTATAACTATTAGACATGGATAACTCTAGGCTGCCGACTAAACCTTTTCCGCACTGCCTTTTTTTTTTTCCTACACAGAGCTACATGGATTCAGAGATCCGCGCTATCATGGCGCAGTACATGCCCCTCGATAACCAAGGAGAGATCCCCAGCCATTCTCACCATATTGAGATGTGAAGAGCAGCAGCACAGGCAGTTTGTTTCAGCTCATGGTAAGGATGATTAGAGGAAGAGAAGAACACTTGTCTTGCATATGTTGTGTGTAGCGCACTCGGTCGGACCATCCTGTAAATTCGTTTCGTAGATCAAACTTGGACGAGAAACACTTGTCCTGAATGGTGTGATCATCTCTTCCTTTTTCTGTTTTTTAATCAGAGAAGAGATTGGGAGACTCATGTCTTGTGTGCTTCTTTTTCCTCTGTTCTCCATTTTAACCCATGATGATGATGATTCTCCTAAGTTAAGAGATTTATTAAGGTGGATGTAAAGTAGTACTACTTCCAAGTGTCTTGTTGGTAAAAGAGAACGAAGATAAGAGTGCAATAGTAGCTTAACATCTCTCTCAAGCTAGGAGTATTATATTAAATAATAATAATTGCAGACCAGGACTTGAGAATGGAAAGGGTGGCTGGATCATGTTTGGTAGTTGTAGAGGCCACGTCCGATTGTGATTGCGAAGGAGAGAGAGGACGTTCCAACAAATTTTGTAATGGAATAGAATGCCATGCGTCCCAGCGACCTGTCTCTGTGCTCACTAACCCCTCTACACCTTACCCTGTCCTTTGTGTTCCAACAAATTTCTGTTCGAAAGACCAAAAAAGCAACGGTGGATGTAGAAACATGATAGCAAATTTTTGTTCGAAAAACTAGAAACATGATGGCAAGTCCTCCCTCCGTTCACTATCATAAGATGTTTTGGATATTTCAATATGGATTACGTACATTTCTGGATTCAAATGAGTGAACACTCCGACTAAGGATTTTTTTTTTACTAGAACATCTTATAAGAATGAAAGGAGGGAGTAGTAAAAAAGAGTAGGAAATAACATGGCTTCTTTCTATTCGGAGGAGGACGGGCGGAGCATTCCACGTCTTCCTGGGAGGTTAACATAACAGGAGCATTTGCGTGAACGTTTGTTGACCACGAGATACACCTACCTCCCCCTCCCTAAACCCTCCGCTGTTTGTTTGGACGCTTACTTCAGGGTGGTAGTTGTATCTCACAGTCTCAGTACAGCCACTTGTCCACCCCTGCTACTCCCACCTACCCCCACCCCTGCCCCAATCGCACGGAAGCACGATAAAACGCCCACGCTCTTCCATCTCTGCCATAACAAACGCAAAGCGGCTTCATCATCTTCCTCTTCGTTTCTCTTTCTTCTGTTAGACCTCTGCAAGAAAACAAGTAAGCTTCTTCAGTTCTATTCTTATTAACTATCATGAGTGGCAAATGAGAAAAAGAAAACAGAGTCAGCTTTTGATCGAATTTCGCTTGGAACTGCAGTGGGATCGGAGCAGGAGCATAAGGCCACAGTGGAAGTGGAAGGCATCCCGTTCCCGCGGGAAATCGCAGGCGCCAAGACGCTCTCGCTCGTCGGCCATGGCAAGTGCTAGAATCTTTGACTGAAGGAACGGATACGAATGAATCATTTTTTTCTGACACAAGTAAGTTCTTCAACGTGCAGGCGTCACCGACATTGAGATCCATTTCCTACAGATCAAGTTCAACGCCGTCGGGGTCTACCTCGACGTCGACGGCGCCATGGAGCACCTGCAGGGCTGGAAGGGGAAGAGCCAGCTGATGGAGGACGAGGCTTTCTTCGACGCACTGGTCTCCGGTGAGACGATGGATGGATGATAATCGAGCAAGGAGATATACACATGCATTGCATATCTCCTTCGATTCCCCAACAGGAGGCGTTGGTCATATTTTTCTGACATAATGTTGCGCGTGCGTGCAGCTCCGGTGGAGAAGGTGCTGAGGGTGGTGGTGATCAAGGAGATCAAGGGGTCGCAGTACGGCGTGCAGCTCGAGAGCTCCGTCAGGGACCGCCTTGTGGCGGCGGATAAATACGAGGACGACGAGGAGGAGGCGCTCGAGAAGGTCTCCGACTTCTTCCAGTCCAAGTACTTCAGGCCCGGCTCCGTCGTCACCTTCCACTTCCCGGCCACGCCCACCGCCGCGCCAGAGATATCGTTCGTGACTGAAGGCAAGGAAGAGACCAAGGTGGCGGTGGAGAACGCGGCCGTGGCGGAGATGATCCAGAGGTGGTACCTCGGCGGCGAGTCGGCGGTGTCGCAGACCACTGTCAGGAGCATCGCTGATGATTTCGCGGCACTGCTCTCATCACCATGATTCTTTTTTACATGTGCTGCTTACTTGCTTTTGCAATAAATCCATAAGTCATGACGAAATATTTCAAAAGAACACTTGCTCAAATCATTTCTAAATGTCCGGACCGCATGGTTCGTACGCCCTCCGTAAAGAAATATAAAAGCGTTGTAGTGATCTAAACACTTTTGTATTTATACAATAAGGTATATTAAATGTTTACGGACACACAAATTATTATTTTTAAATAGAAGAGGCCTCTGCATCACATGATGCACACAATCATATTAAAACAAACATGAATCAAGTTGATGTCATTAAGTTTCAGAGAGTAAAACAAATAAAAAGAAAACATGACCGAACCCAAGATTACATAGCTCATGCACATAATCCATGAGAGGCTCGCCAAACGTAAACGTGGCTTGGGGAGTCCGGATACACCGTGGACACGCGTTAAACCCCACCACAAATCCACTTTTCCCCACCTTCCCTTCTCTCTCTTCTCCCAATTGGAAAGGGGTGGACATTTGATGAATATGGTTGTGGATGGCTGCCTCCTATCCGTTGTCCACGGACATGTCCGCAGAGGTTTGATGTGTCTGTTGTGATGCACGTCGTTGGCATTGCCCTTATACAGGTTATGATCAAGAGCTTTCGGAGGAAATACTCGCTCATGGAGTCTTACCGGTCCTTTATATAGGCCGGCGAGGGTCGATAGTTTTGTAGTTTTCTTTGGGATACAATACAATCAGGAGATCTCAAGAGTTACACGGAGTATATCTCTCCTAATTGCCAGATCCGCAAATTAGCTCATCCATCCCCTAACCCCTCCGAGTGTATGCTCGAGCGTAGCGATGCACATGACTCGGGAGTCATTAGACACTCTTTCAGGTGACATTCCCCGGATGTGCCCTTAGGCCATCCCCTTCTAAGTAGGTATCTTTAATCACCGACAAGCCCCCACCAATGCGTGAATTCAGGTCGGAATCTGCTACTCCAGCGGGAAAAGATTGGGGAGTATCATTTGACCGCTCCCTCGAGCTCGCAGACTACCACGCATTATGTAGAAATCTTTGAGTCTTTGGCGTCGAAGGTTTTCATCACTTGTTAGACGATGAGGTTAGAGTCACCACGACAGATGAGATGGCAGATGACCATGGACGCCACAATGTTGTGCCCGTGCAGGAGGTCCTCCTGTTCAGCTGTGTTGTTGGAGTCTCGAAAGTGCAACTGTAGGACATACTTCACCCGATCGCCCCTTGGCGAAATGTGAACGACGCTTGCCCCAGCCCTTGGACCGTCGCTGAGCTATCAAATTACATCAGTCAGTACTCGAGGTCGATGCTCTTTGGTATCTATTGTGCTTCTCTCCATTCAACGATGAAGTCAGCGATGGCCTCGGACTTGATTGTTGGGAAGGGCTTGTACGATATCTCAAATGGTAACAACTCGATTGCCCACTTGGCCACATGTGGCGCCCTGCCTCAATCGTGCACTAATCATACACGCAATTGCGCACGATCAAGATCAGAGACTCACTGGAAGATATCACAATACAGCTCTAGACACAAATAAAATAATACAAGCTTTATATTACAAGCCAGGGGCCTCGAGAGCTCGAATACATAAGCGAGTTACTCAAGAGTCAGCGAAAGCAACAATATCTGAGTACAAACATAATTAAACAAGTTTGCCTTAAGAAGGCTGAGCAAAACAACGACATCTAGATCGAAAAGGCGCAGGCCTCCTGCCAGGGATCCTCCTAACTATTCCTGGTCATTAGCGATCTCCACGTGGTAGTAGGATCCCTTGCGGTAGTAGTAGCCATCGGCGGGATCATCTGGCTCCTGGGTTCCATCATCTGATCGCGGCAATCGTATCAAGGGGAAAAGGGGAGCAAAGCAACTGTGAGTACTCATCCAAAGTA
>CBMN010203012.1:0-11262 GCA_000582825.1 Hordeum pubiflorum | reverse complement strand
GGGGGGTTATGAGAGTGCGGACACACTTGTACACTTGCACTAGTCAGTTTTAACATTGTCAACTTAGAGCAGGTCCAATAAAATGACGTACGCGAGCTATAAGAGATGACACATCAGATTTGTACCTAGTTGGAGGAGAGAAAAAAGAAAAGAAAAAACGGGCTACAAGCTTACAGCCAGCTGTAGCACGAGACACAACAACAACCTTTGTGAGAAAAAGAAATGGGTCATATATTAATTGTATAGCATACTAGTATGACTAACTAGTATATGAACGGACTATTAGGTTGACTACAAGTGACATGACAACTCCATATAACCGGCTCTAGGCTATACTATTAACCATGCTCCTATGATTCATCATTAATTACTAATTAGTACTCCCTTCACCGGCGGAGCTACTGTAACTGCAAGGGCCACCGCCTCCAGTTTTGACAATTTTTGTGAGGAATTTTCCATATAGAGGTACAAATTGAGAGAAAAAAAATAGAACTTTTGCATATAACATGTTAACATAGGGAACGCATGACCATTACAGTTGCTGATAAATAGGGAACGCATGACCATTACAGTTGCTGAATTGCATTTTGTTTTAAGAAGGCCAGTAATTTGTTATTCAAAATAGTGTTAAACGTTACAATTCTCACACATTATTTCTCGCCAATCAGTAGGCTGATTACATTAACCGATGTTGTCTGGAGCAATAGTTTAATTGGCTTTGGTTGTGACCATGGAGATGGCACCATTATGGCCGAACCTAGCGACCTTGCAGTCGGTGGCGAAGATGTCGGAGGAGACATATCTTGCTACACCACCCATCACCGGCATGCTAGAACTCACGTTGAGCTCGTTGATGTAGTCAGAGCGGTAGGTTTGGCCTAGAACTCCATGAACATCATCTGTGAGGTCATAAAACTTGAACCCAATGTCCAAATGCGCAAGACTGTCATCCTCTGTCACACCGTAGTTGTGGGCGCGGGAGTCCTCCTCCGTGATGGGCACCACTTTAGTCATGATGTCGAACACACCCTTAAGCTCGACTCTCACGCCATTGGTCATGGAAGTCCTTGTGACGGTCAGGCCAGGCACGACGGCGGATTGCCAATGTGCGCCAATGTCGGTAGAGATGTCGATCTGTGCTCCGTTGAAGGCCAACTCGAGGCGATCAATGTCATTGTTCCACTTGGAGGTCTTCTGGGCACCCAAGTAGAGGCGGTGGTCCGCGAAGCGGATGCCCAAGGCTTGGATCCATGTGAAGTCGCGACTCATGGAGGGGTTGCGTTTACCGATGAAGTGGGCGTTGATATGGAGGTCGGCGTCAGAAACGACACAGAAGTCCTGGTCCTTCTTGCCATGGAAGTAGAAGTTGTTGCCATCGGCGCCGGTGAAACGGGGGTCGCCGCAGGACGTCCCAGGATAGAAGTCACACACTTCAAGAAGGTTTTGTCATTAGTATCATCAAAAAGGAGGTCACTGCTGGTCTACAGGTCTAGACCATTATAATAGAGAGGTCAAGGATTGAATTGTCATCGACATTGCATCACTCAAAAAAGAAAGGCATGTGTCCTAAAACTGGGAAAGATAAAGATGTACATATGCTTACAGCAGTATGTCTTGCAGCTGGAGCAGAGGACGAGGCACTCGTTGGGACAGCGCTTGTCGCAGGTGGCGACGCAGGGTTTTTTCTTGTCCTTGGTGTTGTCGCAGGTGATAACCTGCTCTCTCTTGCCGAATCGTCCAGGGTGGATCACCTGAGAGTTCGGCGGCAGCGGGCGGCGCGGCTGCGCAGCCGCAGAGGACACGGCGGCGCACAGCACCACCAGCACGATGACGACCGCTCCCATGCACAACGGCCTGGCCATTGCTACGTATCTGAGGGCTGCCTGTGCTAACTTAATTGGCTGATCTGTGTTCAGTAACTGTGGATGATATGTATGTGGGCAGCTGGCTGTGAGTTTGATGGTGTGAATAGCTGTGTTGCATGGGAATTTATAGGACGCGCGGGAAGAAGGTGACGATCGAAGCTGGAAAAGTTGCTCACCGTTGCGCGCATCCCACACGATGCATCTGTACGTCTGGGAGATCGACCCTGGACGTAAAGCGACTGCCGACTCGCATGGCTTAGTATCGCACCAACCAGAAAATCTAAACGCCTAGGTAAGTAGATCCGTCTACAAATTTAATGTACGTTGTACTCCGTGGGTTACAAGTGGTGTAATAAGATGTCATGTGATGCCTCCTCTTACAGTCAGTGAGCACTATCTATACATAAAGGGAAACGCTTTCTATCTATAGTCTGAAGAAACCCATCGTCAGACCAGTCCAACACCATCGATTCAACCATAATCCGACGCCTCAAAAATTGTGCCTCTTATGCAAATGAAAAAAAATCACCCGCTAGGAGCTAACCATCCGCAATCCCCTCGTGAACCTCTCCCTAATTCTCTCGTTTCCAATCGCATCTGCATCGGCCTGAGCTCTTCCACCTCGCACGCACAGCCCGTTGCCACTTCGTCCAGATGCCTCCGTCCGCCCGCCCCCCACCACCGCACCGCCCATCTCCGCCCCTGCTTCTCCAAACCACATCTTGGTGCAGGGCGAGACGGAGGCGCTACGCCAAACCACATCTTGGTGCAGGGCAAGACGGAGGCGCTTCACCGAACCACTTGTTGTGCAGGGCGAGACGGAGGCGTTGGATATCAGGGGTGTGAACAGATCCGAGGAGTTCCCCTTTTTAGTTTCTTGCCCCCACCCAGCTTCATCTATGAATTTCGGTTAATTTCCTATGCAGATCACAATGATCTGATTCCCAATTCCCAATATTGGTGGTATATTTGTTTCCGACTTGATTTCAAAATTGGGTTGCTTCCGTCTAACTTTAGATCTTCTCCACGATAGTATGTACGTGCTTCTTAGTTTTGTACAGTCTATAATTCTATACAGATGCTTCTGGACTGTATTCTTTTTTGCTTCCAAATGCCAAAAACAATATAGATCAATCTATGTTGTTGAGTCAAAACGTCCATCCCTCGCTGGCCAACAATTTGTAGTTTTGCTTCAATATCCATTGTTGTGTGCTTCAATTTCAACTCATGTCTATATCATATCTTCTATGTATCTTGTGTATAGCATATTTTCGTCCGACCAGCAACTTAAATTTCAAATAAGACACTGCATTTGCTTCCATGGTTTCTGTGTAAAGAAATTTTAATTGTTTCTGTAACATGCTTTCATGTCTTATTTTTCAGCTGACCCGAGGATAATTAAGCAATCTGAAGCATGAGTGTATGCTAAAAAGGCGATATGCCGCAGGCCAGTTGACTGGGTTGTCCTTTGTGTTCCTATGCTTCGATGGCATATACTTTGTGCTCCTTTGTTGTTTTGATAGAGCTTCAACTAATCTCCTGAACATAAGTTATGCTTCCATGCTTTTTTATATGCTCCCACCAGTTTAATTTCTAGCTGCTACTATTGTGTCATTGTGCTTCCTTATTATCATCCTATTTTCGCGATACTGATAGCCAACACTATTTAACAACAAAGATCATTGCAACTGTGTGCTTCCTTTTTTCTTTCTATTTTTTCTACAGAGACATTAGTTCAGCCATGCCTTCTGTTTCTGCACAACGCCAATAAGGATACGTTGATCTTAAGTGGGATGTGGTCAGGAGTAACCACTATACGTCGAAGACTACCGTGTTGGCCACAAGGAGCTTGCGTCGTGTGTAATGCTTATCCATAATCAACCAATTTAGTAGTTACTGCGATCTCAGCTGAGTGGAAGTGGAAATAGTGTTGATGTAGGATTTTTGAATTTTTATTAAACAAAAGAACTGGAAATTATTGTCACACAAGGTGGGTTTGTTTGAATTCTTGTGCTTCTTGTTGGGCTTCCACACACCTGCTTGTCTGCTCTTAATATGTTCTATCTTACTAGAAAATGATGCTTCTAAAGAACTTGCAATTGCATTCATTCAGGAGAAAAACTGTGTCCTGACATGCGAACATCACACCAGAAAATGATGCTTCTGCGCATCAAGAACAATGCTTCCATGGTTCAAAAATTATGACACACCGGTAAAGGAACACATGTCTACAAAGAACTTGATAATTTGCTGGATTTACTGCTCCACGGGATGGCCAATGCATCCATTAGATGAAGAGGATACCATCGAACAATCTACATGGCATATGGATGCTTCCATGATTTGATGAATTGTGAACCATATCATGAAGCACGTGGAATTTTCCATTGAAAAATGATTTTTTTTGAAAGCCAACTTATACTATATGGATAGAAGGAAGCATATATTTAGGTACTATAGGAGACATAACATATTCAAGGTTGAAGCATAATACATATTTTTTTAAGGGAAGCATAATACATGTGTTGTTTTGGAATGGAGACACGTATATAGATACTAGGAAGCATAGTAAACTAAAAGTTCAAGCATGTCAGGGAAACCACCGGTACACACATCTATCAGATTGAATCAAATTTTGGTCACAATGCTTTAGATCGAAGCAAACTTCTGTAGCTTCAGAAGCAATGCGGGCTACATTGGAAGCAAAATGGCGTTCATTACGAAGCAATCTACAGAAGCTTTGAAACCTAGTGTGTTACATAAAAAAGGTAATTAATCTGTTTCCTTCAAATCCAAAATCAGTTTCCAAAAAATCAGCATCCATGAGTGATTTTCGGAAGCAATCAAACCACAATATACGTCAACTGGGTCTGTTTTGGAAACTCCACATTAATTGGTTTCTGTATTGGAAAGTACCAGGTGGGGTGGGCAGCATGCAGTGTTGCTTCATCCACCATCCACACAGGCTCACGTCTAACGGTGACGGAGTGGTCTGATAAGATGCTAGGGATTAGTAGTCTGATCCCTAGTGGTGCCCATACATAAAACCTCCCCGTAAAACTAACACAAAGACATCTCAACGCGGACCCAAAAACGGACACGGTACCCGACAATGATGCGGGATTACGGGAGCCGGCCATCGAAATCATGTACCTCAACGGCCGCATACATTTCAAACATAATTTGAACAAACCGGACGATTTTTATGCAAACCAGAATGCATTCATTACATTTTCGACATATTTCACTAAACAAAACTATTTGGAAGTTAACCTAGCCTTAATCCTCGTCCGTGTCCGTTCTCCAAATCGTTGTTGTTCTTCATGTCCGACATCTTCCGGCCATGAGGCCCGGTAAGTGAAGTTGCGGGTTGCCAACGAGGAAGAGTAAGACTAGGCCTGGGCATATGTCGGGCCGGGCCGGGCTTCGGGCCAGGCCAAAAAAAGCCCGGTGCTGAAAAGCCAGGCCCGAGGGCGGCCCGGCCCAATCATCGGGCCCGACCCCTGCCCGAGCCCGAAAAAGCCCGACCCGGCCCGTCTATGTCTAAAAACTAACTTTTTGCAAGCCCGAGCCGGCCCGGCCCGATCGTCGGGCTCAGTTTACAGGCCCAAGACCGGCCCGAAGCCATGATCAGGCCCGACCCGGCCCGGGATTTTCCGGCTTGGGTCGGGCTGCCCATGCTCAGGTCTAAGTAAGACATGGGTCACGGACATGGCCCACATGGGACACGAGGCATCGCATCTCCCATTTCCTACTCTTCCTCGTCGGAGTCTGCGGCCTGGATGTCGTTGGTGGAGGTGAGGTTCACGATGGACGTGGACGAGTCGGACTCATGATCGAAACATCGCGAACAGAGCACAGCTGTCGGCATTCCCATCCGCGATCGCCTACACCACCTCCGTGTTCGATTCCGCTGCGCGAGCGGTGCACGCGGATTCATAGAGTGCCTGCTGCTCCTCGACGAAGTTTGGGTCCTCTACGGCCATAAACTCCATGGCTTCCGTGCTCCAGAACTCGCTATAAATTTGACCCTCCACCAGCTGATGACGTGCGAGGAGGGCGAGTTCATCCCATCTTTGATCTCCTTGATAACTCCCTGTAGTTTCCTCCTTATCCTTCATGAATATGCTTGATAACTGTCTTGCAATCCGATGCGACCAAGAGGGGTTGAATACCCCAATCTTCAGCAAGGGACAAGGATTTCTAACAAGCAATGGCTTCCAACGAAGGAGGCTCCAACATATCATGAATGACGTGAGCTGACTATCCCAAATGTATTCCATTTGGATCTCTTGCCCATATCCATGCAAAAATGTGAGTTGACAAAGCACTTTGATTAATTCCTTCGTGAATAAGCTTCCTCCTTGCCGTCTAGATAGCCCAAAGGTTACTATCATGTGAGTAAAGGCTTCATGCAACACCTTCATCATTGAAAATGATCAGTTTTTACCATAGGGTTGTGTTGTTGCCATCATGTATTCCGTAAGAGCATCTACAACTGGACCCCTATTTGATCCCTAAATGTCTGAAACGCCCGTCCAGTCAGTGTCCGGTCAAAAAATGACCCAACCGGCCCCTTACTTTGTCCCTAAACGTCCAGACTAACTCGCGAATCTCAAACCCATCTTAAATCTGGGGACGGTATGAGGTTGGCCGGACACCCCACTACACGTCATAGCCATCCCAGGCAGTTCCAACTGTAGCCACACACTCCTTACTTTCTCATCTCTCTAGTACACGGTCTCATGGCAGCGACGACGTGGGCGGAGGAGGCGGGTGGAGCTCGCGCCCGTCGGGGATGGAGCTTGTGCGCGTCGGGGTTGTCATGCTGCATTGGGGCCGGAGCTCGTGCTCCGCCGTGGAGCCGGAGCTCACGCGCTCTAGAGCTCTGCGGTGCCCAGGCCAGAGCTCGCGCCCACCAGGGATGAAGCGTGTGCGCGCTGGGGATGGAACGCGTACGCACCGGAGATCGCGGGCGTCGCAGCCGAGCCGAAGCTCGCACCTATCGTGGCCGTGCGTCGCGGCCGCCGGAGCTCGCCGTCGTGGCCGTGCTTCGCGGCCGCCGGAGATCGCCCGCGGTGGCCGCGCCAGCTCGCCCGCCATGGCCGCGCGTCGCGACCGAGCCAGCTCGGGCCTGCCATGGCCACACGTCACGGCCGGCACTACGAGGCATGCTCCAGCGCCTCGCTTGGAGCTGGAGGCACTACTCCGCCCGTATGTGGGTGCTCTTCTTTTCTGCTCTTCAGCATATGTGCGTGCTCTGGCCGGCCAAAGATGCCACACAGACTGTTTGAACGATGGAGAAATTTTTGAGAAGTATGACTGTGCACAAAAGCAAACGAGGGATCTAAGCAAACGCGTCCGGGCACTGACCGGTCGCGTCCACGGATATTTGTGAGCTCGTATTAGTATATTATGGCTGTAGATGTTCTAAGGTCTTGGTGCACGAGTGCCCACGCACAGCCATTGTTCACTCTAAAAAGCTATATCTCCATTAATCGAGTTATTTATCTCAAACCGTCACATTTGAGGCTAGGGTAACAACTTGGTACCACATTTGAACCAAGATACAAAAAACCACCGAACTTGTGCCTAATGCGTAACGCGGAGCACTGACGCTCGAATTTGGTCCCGAGAAGAGTGAAACTAGCCGTTGAGGCCCGTTTGTCCGGCTGACGTGGCAAAGACCAAAAGGTTTGACCGACTGATGTGGCAAATGACATACGGGCCCCAGCTGTCAATGACTCGAAAGTCATCTTCTTCACAACATTTTTTCTATGGCGCATTCTATCGAGCACCTTCTGTGCGTTCATCCTCTGGCCACTAAAGAATGCACAACACGCCATGGCCCCGCACCTTGCTACAGCTGCCCCGCACCGGCAACTTCTGCGTGTGAACCGGCTGCCCCGTCGACGAGGACACCGGCCGCCTCGCGTGCGCCACCGCCGACTACGGCACGAGCTACGTCGCCTGCGAAGGTCGTGGGCAAGGTGCCGGTCGCCAAGTTGTGGCCGCACAAGGAAGGGGCGAGTAGCTAGTCTCGAGCATGTATGCGTGTTCGGACGCGCCAAGAAGATGACCGTCGCCGCCCATGGCGGACTCGCAAGCGAACTCCGTCGCGCCGCCCGCCGTTGTCGCCGCGTTCAGGAGGCAGCGCGGGAGCTGCGCCTCCTTGCTGCCCATGCCCACAGGCTAGCACGCCGATGCCAGGCATGAGGCAGCCCTGGGCGAGCGCGAGTAGGGCTTGGCTACCGTGGCCATGAAGCGGCTACCATGGCCATGGAGCTCTCGGCTCGACCGTCCATGCCAACGGGGGCGGCGGCGGGCTTCGAGGGTTCATAGCGCGCACACTAGCTGACGCGGCCCGAGGCTAGCGCGAGCAGGGCTCGATTGCCTTGGCCATGGAGCTCTCAGCTCGACCGTCCATCCAGGCGGAGGCGGCGGCGGGCTTCGAGGGTTCATAGCGCGCGCACAGGCTGAGGCGGCCCGGTGCTAGCTTGAGCAGGGGTTCGGCCGCCATGGCCATGGGGCTCTCGGCTCGCATGGGCAGAGATGGCTCAACCGCCCACAAGCTGCTCGATGCAATGCTCCAAAGATATAAAGATGGGATGAAGATGAACACATAGTCAATGACAGGCGGGCCCCGCATCTCATCTGCCACCTCACCTGGTCAACACTTTTTTTGTGCTTGGTCTTTGCCACGTCAGCCCGACAGGCGGGCCCCACCTGTTGGTTTCGCTGTTTTCGCGACCAAATTCGAGTGTCAGTGCTTCGCATTACGCATTAAGCGCATGTTTGGTGGTTTTTTGTGCCCTGCTTCAAATGTGGTACCAAGTTGTTATCCCAGTAACAAGTGTGATGGTTTTGGGTAAATAAATCAGACTGAATATGCATTAGGTGTTTTCTGTGCATCCTACATCTTCAGTCAGCAACGAGTGTTGCCCTAGTCTCCACAAAAAGACCTTCAGTTTGGCAGCTACAAGTACTTTCCAAGGTGTAACCCATGACTTCTCAGCAGCGCTATTGGTTACTTCAGCTGATTATTCAGTGGCTGGCTCACTTTGTTTGTTGCGTAAAGTCATGAAGGGCTAACTTGTTTCTTCCATTTCCCTGAGAGACTTGTCTCAGATGTAAAGTGAACATTTTTCTAGTTGTGCAGACTTATTCAAAATTTCTAACTTTTTTGAAAAAGTGAATATTTTTTATAACTATGAAAAAATATATTAAAAACTTGAATATTTTATTGAAAATTTTGAACATTTATTCATTTTCTACAAATTCTGAACATTTTTAAACAAGTATGAATATCTCCTTATTTTAAATTGAAAATAAAAGAAAAGAAATCCTGAAAGAAACCTGCAAAGGGAAAAAAGGAACGAATAATAGGTCAAGAACGTTCTAGTTGATTTCCAAAACAGGCCAGGAACATTCGAGAAGGTTTCCAAATCCGGAACAACAATCCGTTCTACCTAACGCTAATTGGGCCTGCCTAGTTCACTCCGGTAATTCGCTACCGCGTTTTGCAATGAGAGCCCAACAGGATTTAGACCTGGGCTTGGGCCCAAACGTTTGGGGGCCCTATGCGTCCATGACGACCGTGTCCTGTCTTTGCGAGACAAAATCTCGCCTTGCTAGAAAAAAAGCTGTAGGATGGACCGGCCGAATAACATGGAACCTTCCGTTGGTTTCGGGAAGGATCCTCACAGGGATTTTTATATTATTTTTCGGTGTTATTCTTAGCAGTTTTATTTTTTTGTTTACATACTTTTTTGGTTTTGCTGGGTTTCCTTATCGGTTTATTGCGAAACAAATTGTCCTTTTCCACTTTTTCGTTTTTTATTTTCTATTTTCTCAATACATGTCAACTTGTCCAATACACATCGTATATTTTCCGTAGAACACGTGAAAGATTTTTTGATACATGGAAAAAATACAACATTAGGAACATTATTTTGAAATACATATTTTAATTATTATTTTACATATTAAATATTTTCAAATGCATGTTGAGAATTTAACTAAACGGTAGGATCTTTCAAATACATGTTTGATTTTCTTACATGGTGTACATGAAAAAAATTCACATACGTTTTTTAAAAACGTAGGACGATTTTTTAAATGTCAGGAATATTGTTTTGAATATTAAAAAACCATTTTAGTTTTGTGAACACTTTTTAAAATTGTATACAGATTTTTATAATTCATGAATTATTTTCAGAAACTTGTGTGAAAATAAATTGTTTTTAATTGTACAATTTAAAAACTACTTGAATATGTTTTTACACTATAGAAACATTTTTGGAAGCGTGTGAGCATTCTTTAAGTGTGACGGTCAATTTTTTTTAATGGAACAACAATTTTTTAAATTTTGCAAATAAATTTTTATACTGTTTTAACATGTTTCATATTCATGATAAAAATGTTTTAGAAAATTTATTAAATGAAGGTTTAAAATATATATGTTTATGATATTTCGAAAATATTAAAAAACAAACAAACAAACAAACAAACAAGAAACAAAGAAGAAAGAATGAACTAAGATGTGAAAACCGAAGCTGCTGTGTTGGCCCAATAGCAGCTGAGGCGAGACCTTCTTCTATCTCACTGCGGGCGCAACAAAGCGCTTCCCTCATGCTTAGGGTCGGGCCTGATAATAGGGTGCAAGTATCCTGTTTCGTTCATTTATCTATGCACATGACGTTTCCAGAAAAAGAAAACAACTATGCACACGATGTGTTGATGCCAATGACGTGTCTCATTCCAGTAAAAGTTCATGGAAATAGAGAAAAGTCTGAAGAAAACCTTTAATTCGTTCTTAAAGTCTGAAAACGACCCTGACCTCTAAATCCATGAAATCGTCACCCTGTCCTTTCTAATCCCAGCTTATCCTGGCTGATTTCTTTGAAAAGCTCGTTCGTGCACCGGGTTTGCTGACGTGGCACGGATTATGGTCTAATCAGACGCTAAGTTGGACAAGTCGCTGGCCCCCTTTGGATATTCAGTAAGTAGCGGCACAAAAAAAGGTAGCGGCGGCGTTGCAAATAGAGAAAAACTGCCGGTGGGGAGAAAGACTAGGGTTCGCGGCAACAGCGGCGGCGGCGACGGAGCCGCCTATTTGAGGAGGGTAGGCAACTGGCGGCGGCGGAGCCGGCTATTCGAGGAGGGCAGGCGAGGGGCGGCACAGCAATTGACGATGGCCTCCTCCTCCTCCTGTTCGACGTACTCGTGCGAAGGATGCCGTCACAGGGCAGTAGCGGCGTAGCAGCCGGTGAGGAAATGCTACTGCCTGCCACCAAAGAAGCCTCCCCGCTGGATATCTTCTTTCCAGATTTGATACTACCGTTGCGTGCTAGGAATTGTAAGCTACTGTACGTTGCTCTGTTCCACCGTTTTTCCT
>CBMN010202681.1:0-12323 GCA_000582825.1 Hordeum pubiflorum | reverse complement strand
AGCAGATGAGGAATGGGAGAGGAGGGCAGGGAAGGGAAGGGGTTGAGGAAAAGGAAAGGGAGAGCGAGAACTGCAGAGGCGAGGGCGAGCGAGCACGAGGAGGGGAAGGCCAGGCCGCACTCGGGCTCGCGTCGCGTCACTCCGGTCCGTGTCGCCTTCTACGGGTCGGGTTAGGCACTCGCGCGCTGTTGGAGCCGGATCCACGTGACGCGAGGTGGGGCCATGCTGGCAGTGAGAGTGTGGGGTGGGGCCACGCGCACGGGGGACGGGCGCGACCCGGCGCGGATGGGTTGGGTGGGAGAACCGCGAGCGTGGCAGGTCCCCTCGTCGTGTGCGTGTCCGTCCGCCTGGCTGGCTCGGCTCGACCGGGCAAGCGAGCGAGCGAGCGAGCAGCGGCAGCACCTGGTGGAGTGGTACGACGGACGGCCGCTCGATCTCGGTGCCCCGACGACGCGAGCGAGGAGGATGGAGGCGGGGTGGCGCTGCACTTTTTTCAAATTCAAAACGGTGGAGGGAGTCGCCGTAGGTGTCAGGGAGGAGGGGTGGTGCACTGCCCGCTCGGGGTAGAGGTAGGGCTAGGGGGGAGGCCGAGCCAACGGTTGGCGCGCGCCAAGCACCGGACTTGACTTGCTCCTCCAGGGTTTTGGTTTTACGGGTAGACGACTGGTCGTGGCGTACCAGCGACTGCCACACACACACACACACACACACACGCCTAGTTGCAATTGTGCTCTGCTCTCAGCTGCTTCGCTTATCGCGTACCAGCAGCATATTTGCACATGCCGCATTATCATGCGCACTGTTCATAAAGGGTTGATCCAAAACTTCACATCGGCGCAATACGATCGAAAAGAATTCAATTGATGCAGAACATCGTGAAGGAAGTCACCATGAATATAGGGGTGGGCACTGTACGACCCATCATTCCTTACTTACATATGATCGATCTATAGCGCTAGCCTGCTCGTGCAAGGTGTAAATCGTTTCCTATTCGGGGCATGCCTCTTTAGATATATTTTTTTGCTGCCTCTTTAAAAAATACAAGTAGTAGCATCTGTTCAGACCCACAGACAACACACACCACACGCACGCACGCACACCACACTCACACTCACACAAACTGCTGGGAGCCTAAACTAGACCTACACCCTATACCCAGAGCGTCCGGTACAGGATTTCTATATCCTCATGTGGCTCACGGAAGTGAAGAAAGGCTTCTGTTCCTATGAACAGTGCCCCGTGAGACACCCGAAATTAATCCCCGCTCGGGATCGAACTCGGGGCGGGCTGGTGCGCCCCTGCGCTCCCAGCCACTGAGCTACGGCTCAGTCCTCGGCATGCCTCTTTAGATCAATCCAGTCGCCATGTCACACCATGAATCTAGGGGGTGGGCTCGGCGTTTATTTGACATGGCTTGGTTTCTTGAAATTTGTTTATATATAAATAAACAAACTAGAGGTATTTGGGGGTGCATAACTAGATCTATTTCCACGATCACAACAACTTGCCAGAATGCGCAACGTACATGCCTAGTAAGACGATCCAGAACATGTATACAAGTGAAGAAGTTGATAACGGTCCACCGAGCATGCCAGCTTTCAGCAAACATGGTCATAAAGGCAAAAAATGTACTCCTTAATTTTTTTTCAAAAAGATAAATATACTCCTTAACTTTTTTGCAAGAAACCAAAAGATATACTCCTTAACTGCTGGTGAGTGGTGACAGTGCCACATGCAGCAGCAACACGGTACAGCCAGGAATAATTAGACATCGGTGACAGAAACTCAAAACAGGGTATATTGGCATGGGCTGCTAGGGTTATGCAGCGTCGGTATAAGAAATGTTTCTTAACAGCCTCGTCACAAAAACCAGCTTTGTTGCTTCGAGTATAACCCCAAGGAGCAAGCCACGACGATGAGAGATCACCTAAAAAAAAGAAGACATCTGAATAGCTTAAATCATAGGATCCGCTTTGAGAAAAAATATCATGCTGTTGAGGTGAATCTTCCTGGAGTCCAATTTACAATGCCTCGATCACACGCAATCTGATAACACGGGCAAAAACCAAGATAAAAAGAAGGGCATGTCGATAGGGTAAAAACATATTTAAACCTAAAGCAGCATAGATTTACTCCACAAAATAGGGCGGTTTGATGTTCTATGGACTACATTGTGGTTTTCAGTATCGATTGTCACTGAACCTTTCTGAATTATCACATTCCTATTGTATAGGCATCAATAACCATGTATGTAAACCAAGAGAAACATTGCTTCTGTTCATAATATTATGCACGAAGAGATTTGAATAAAATATTGTGTTCACTAAGTTCCTCGGAAAATAAAATCTTACAAGCAACCTTTTAGCGGCACAGAGAACATATATTGGTAAAATATGAAATGCAGTTTTGTTTTCGCCACTAAATGCAACCTCATTCTTCATTATGCCAACAGAATTTGTCGCGTTGCAACTCTTCCGTGAGAACCGATTTTGTTTTAGGGATTGTAAGCATATCCATCAGTTAAGAGCACAGAAAGACCATTCTACCCCCATCTTTCCCAAGTCCAAATGTGATTCTCTCAAAAAAAAGTGCACAAGAGCAGATGTATGATCTCACCACCTGGGTTTGAGTCAGCACTGATGCACATTTGGGTCAAAAACTATCAGGGCTTTCAACCGATTCTGGACAAGATTGATGGACAGCTAGGCGTGATGATAAAGGGCGGGAAACTGGTGCTAGTTGAACAGTCAAGTCCGCTGATCCAATTCATACCCTGCTGGCAGTGGATGTGCCCAGATGGTTCGTGTGAGGCGATAGATAAAAAAGCAGAGTAGCTTCTTTTCAAAAAGGAGTCAAGAGTCCTGTGTGTCGTGCATGGTGCCAACAGGTTGAGTACAGAGGCGTTGGGGTGAAGAACATGCAAAAGATGAGGTGGGCGCCACGCCTAAGGTGGCCATGGCTGCAACGCACCAGCCTCGACAGGCCCATGGGCTCAGTTTAAACTGAACTGTAACAGGAACGCCACAGTGATGTTTCATGCCACAACAAAGGTCATTCAAGGGAATTGCAAAAAACACCAAGTTCTGGTTGGATGGTTTGATCAACGGTCGATCAATAGCTGACTTAGCACTGGAGGTGGTGGAAGCAGTCAGCAAGCGTGGAGTGCACAGCAGAGCAGTTGCAGAAGATCTAGGGTTTGATCGCTGGGTTTGTGACACGAGGAATCATGGAGTACTTGCCCCTACGGAGCTTGTCGGGAGCGTTCAACTCGCACCGAAGATTGAGGAAACCTTTATCTGACGCCGAACTGAATCTGGGTTATACTCCACCAACTCTGCCTGCAATGCTTTCTTTGATGGCCGGACTGAAGCTCCCCTCTGGCGGCAAAATTAGCATTGCTGGGCTCCATTGAAATGCAAGATTTTCAGTTGGTTTGCAGCGAAGAACAGATGTTGGACTGGGGATAGATTGGAGAAGAGAGGAATGTATCACCCGGCGGGCATGTCCTCTCTGTGAACAGGAGCCTGAAACCATTTCCCCTCTGCTCACAGGGTGCTCGTTTGCGCGCCAAGTCTGGTGCAGTATTAGATCTGGGGCTGCAGCAGCTCACTCATACGGCAAAGGACAACTTCAGGAGCGCAGGAAGCTGACATGGCACCCCTTCCCACGACGGTAGGCAACAGGCTGCTGTAGTTTAGCCTTCTTCCTTTGTTGGAGCATCTTCAACCGGACCCCCTACTCCGCCCCGTATGTCTGGGCGGACAGCCCGGACACGGCTCGGACCAAAAAAAGGGCACCCAACTGGACCCCCATACCTAGCCCAAATGTTCGGGCTGTTCGGCGCCCCTCAAACCCAGCTCATATGTGGGGCAGATTTGGGGTCGCCCGGACGCGTCGCCATGTCGGGCCGGCCCATCCCGACCGCACAAAATCCATCCCTATCCCCACCCTGGACGCAACCCTAGCCATTTTGAACAGTCCACTCCGCTTCCACTCGGCTTCGTTTTGCTCCTCTAGCTGCCCCGATGCAGATCCAGCAGCGGCGGCGCGTCCTGGAGAAGCTTGCGACGTCATGTGTCCGCTCTATCGTCGCAACCGCCACCCCGTCGATGGATGCTTGTCCCCACGCTGACTTCAGCAGCGCCCGCCTCGGAGTCTGAGGCCAACGACAACAATGTGCAGGGCCGCAGATGCGACAGCGGCGGCGGCTCCTCCGAGATCGAGGGACAGCGTGCTCATCATGAGAAGGCGAAGGCACGCTGCGGCTCCTGCTTGTCCGTTGTGGTACCTCCGGGTCCGAGGAAGATCCGGTCGTCCATGCCGTCAAGCAGCAGTCCTTGACCTCCAAAGTGTCAGAAGCGCGCCGCCGGCGCCGGATCAACGTCAAGACCCTCGCGGAGAGCATTTATGAGTCGCGCCGCGTCGTAGAAAAGGACGCGGAGGAAGCCCGTGCCCAGATCCTCACGGAGCAAACTCAAGCCGTTCGTGCCCTCGCCGGCCTGCCCCCGAAATCGGACGAGAACATGTCCAGTACCACCTCAAACACTTCCAGCACCGTCGGCTAGCCTCACCTTCGACCGCTACTTCCACGACAAGGGCAAGGGCAAGGGCGGCCGTCGGTGAACTTCCCCTATCTATAGTCCTACTTTACTTTATGTCATAGCCTATACTTATGAACTAGTAACATGCCGTCATTGCGGTAGTCCGATGGCACGTATGATGAACTTCCCTATGCTATTTCCGGACTATGTATGAACTATGTGCTATGGAATCGAGTATGTGTATTGATCGATGTTGCATGCTTGTGTATGTATTTGAGGGTTGGGAAATGGGAAGCGCTGTTGCGGACGCGAACAAATGAGGGCCGACCCATGCTGTCCGTGGACATATAGGGGGCCAAATTAGCTACGTGTGGTTGGAGATGCTCTTAGACAGGCTGGTACTTTTGGTACAGTATGTTTGTTTGTGGGCGCAGGCAATTTACGCCTTCTTGATGTTTTCTTTAACACAAAACAACACGCAATTAGAGTAAAAAATACTTCCAGGGCTTCGCTTGCAGTTTTCCTTAAAAAAGTTGGGGGAGGCCCCTGGCATGGACAGTTTGCACCGCTAGGGCATATAGACTGCAGTATACACCTAGAACAACGAACAATGCACCCTAGACCAGTAGATCCCAATACACACAGCCTATGATCCCCGTCTCCCTCACGACAACCTCCTGCACGCTGCAGTTGGCCCCAGTTTGGTAGTGGACTATTAGCTTTGCTCATGTCGGCAAGGTGATGGAATCAACTTGATGTGATATGGTAGGCTTCAACAGCAGTGGAACTGGCTACAGGGCTGCAGTACATCACCAATTTGTTCATGGTTTAGCACTTGAACTTGACCTGATAAAGTAGGCTCCAACTGCTGTGAAACCGGCTGCTGCACCTATTTTAATAATTTATTTAACAAAAACTGCATTGTTACTCTTGCTACCAGAAGGAGAAATCTGGCTCCAACTAGCTATCTTATAGCAGACAACTAAGGCAAACCTACTTAACTAATCTCATGTAAACGCCTGTTCGCTAAAATCCAAATAGAAAAATGGAATAAATTCTTCACGATTTCTAGAGTTCTGGAATTACTTCAATGATACGGATTACTTATTAGTTGAACATGTATTCTCGGAAACCACAGAAAAGCTTACTCACTTGACAGCATAGTTCATTACGATGTTGTAGCAATCACATCTGGTGCTGGAGTCTTAGAGGCTACTCTGGTGATCAGATGGCCGGGTGGTGGAGGTGCTTGCGTTGTGCATTGGTTGTGTTGGGACCTCGGAGTAGACTATGCCATGGCTGGCAATATCCTTCATTTGGTGTAGAGCAATTTTCTGAAGCTTGTCCAAGGTCCCCATGATCTCATCATTGGTGAGATAGTCCCCCTGTCTAATCCGCTCATATAATGAGCCACTTTCCGCAGCAACAGCCCGAAAACCACCATACTGCAAGAAGTGCATTTACGATAAAAACATCACACGGCAATATGAATGAATTATGCAGACATGACTCTAGCACATACAGCTCTGTGAAGTGCGGCAGTTTGGTCTTTCTCAAAGTTGGTCTCCACTGTGGGAACTGGCAGGGGGACATCATCCACAGGATCCATAGGGTCCAATTGCTGGCAGGTACCGCTACCAGGCGTATACCATGCAAAGCATGCATCATATGGCCGAGCGTCCTGAATAATTGATAAACCAAGATTTTTCAAAAGTAAAATATCAAGGACTGCAACTGAACTCTTGTCCAGTGGTCGTTATAAAATATGACTTCTACAGTAAATTGCACTCAATTTTCAATATGTTAGACAGTAGACAAACATTATAAATGAACATACACACATTGTGATTTCCAACTTTAGGATAAATGCTTTTAGAGCACTAGATCTTTGCCGTATATACTAACAACTCTGCTTGCGTACACATAGATGATCATATAGGGGCTAGGGCCATATGCACCAAAGAACTGCAAGCACCTTTCAGTCTTTCACTACTTCCACACTTAAATCTTAAAACTATGGCATACATCGAAGTCATAGGATATGCAGACAAAGAATTATCAATCGGCAAAAAAAACTACAAATATTTCTTATGTTCAATTGAGACCATACAATGATGAGCTATTGAAACTTAGAGAGAAAAAAAGGGTGACCTGCTGAATTTCATAACAAACAATGATTTTCGTTCTAAAAAAACCTACAGAAATCCGTGGAGGAAAAAATGCATAAGTTAGGTAAACTGAACATGCCAATTTTAGATTGTGATTAGAATAAGTTTTACCTTCATAACCTGCTTAATTTCTACCTTATCGAATGGATGTGCGGAATTGTAAGAACCATCCACAAAGTTCATCTCTTGATTACTTCCCGGGACAAAGGTTTCCATGTGTACCGAGGAATCAGCATGAATCTCTTCTACAGTGTGTTCGAATCTACCAAATGAAGCACATGATGGATTTTCATCTGCTGCGCTAATAGCTTCCTCACTTGAGGGAATATTAGCTGCACTTTCTTGGATGACAGGTTCTGGTTCAGGCTTCTTATGATAATAATCATCTGAATGAGGACATCCCGGAATTGCCCTCCTCCGACATCTGCAGCATCTGTACGATATGACTTCAGCAATCCTTGCCTCCTCAAGTCTCAAGGCATCTCCATGGAACCAATCTGTATACAGGAGAATATCAAGATGCGGAAAAGATCGGTAAGATAACGCAAAACGAAAATTGCTTGCTTAGAAAATGGCAGGTCAAAGGTGGAATCAACTTACTTCTGCACCTCTCACACCGGATGTACATCAAGTCTGGGGAATATCGCTTGCGACAGAGACAGCAGATTGGTTTCATGGACGAACCTACACCATCCTTGCTTCCAAGGATAACATCGTCTGCGCTGATAGCATTCGTATCGCCCTTGTTTTTCTTCCATACGAGACCGAAGTAGGTGATCCCTTGTGTGTTTCTGCGTTTGATCTTGGACTGCATTTGCGCCTTTGCTGTTCGCTCGGCTTCCGCCGAGCTTCCCCCACGCACCTCCGCCCTCCTACCTTCGCTTCCAGGAGTTGCTAGGGTTGCGTACCTGTTCCCCGTGCGCTGTGCGCCACACCAGCTCAGGCCATCTCCTCGATCCATCTGAAGCTGATTCTTCCACGCATCACACAATTGTGAATCGCGCTCATAGGGCACCTCGTCCTCTCTCCCCGTTCAGGGTGCGCGCAGTTGGATTTTCTTCCTTCTGCTCCCCCGAGTCGTCGGATCCTGACTTGGGGGACTGCTCCGGCCGTCGGCGGCAGCAGAGCCCAGAGCGGAACACTTCGGGACAGCCGGCGGCTGGTGGAGCCCTAGGGGGTGAGGCGCTGGGTTCTGTTGGCGTTGTGCCTGGTTTAGGGCTGCAGTTGGGCCGTTGGATCCAAGGGTTAATTGATATCAGACGCCCATTTCAGACCGCGATAGCTTCGGCGAGTGCACTGATGGCAATTTATTGGTAAGATAATATTCCACGATTATTTAGAAAAACAAAAATATACTCTACACTCTCCGTTCCGAAATATGGTTGCTGGGGAAATTCTTCGACCATGCGAAAACGAAGGAAAGTACATAACTACCCTTAATTTGAATCGCTATCCATATCGCCGTCTTCCTCCATCGCCAAGCGCTCCTCCGTCCCTCTGGCCGGCTTCATCGCTCTGTTAGGCTCCGCCCATCCACTATGCTCCTCCTCGTCGCCCCTGCTTCTCCTCCTTGTCCGGATCCACATTTTATCTCTTGAATCTTGCATCCAAATCCTAAACCGTGCTCATCGTTTGATTTCTCACCTTGAGATCTTCGAAACTAGATATCATGTTAATAGGTTTTGATGAAGCCAGAAAAAAAAAACTATTAAAAATGAAAACCAAAAAACTAGCAACCCAAAAATTGAAAAAAGAAAGGGAAGAAAAAACCTGGAGCGCAGAAGCACGATCACAGTTTTTTACCTTTTTCCCTTTTCGAGAACACATAATTTTTTTCTCAAGAAGCAGTGCTTCTCGCGGAAGCAAATCTATGCTTCCACGAAAAGAAAAAGAAAAATTATGCTTTTCGCAAAAGCATTTTTTTCGAAGAAGCAGAGTTCTGTTTCTCGAGGAAGCAAATATGTGCTTCCACAAGAAGCAAATCTGAGTTTCTTGTGGAGCCAGTGCTTCTCGCGAAAGCAAATCTGTGCTTCCACGAGAAGAAAATATGTGCTTCTTGCAAAAGCAAATGTGTACTTTCACACAAAGCAAATATATGCTTCTCGTGAAAGCATAGATTTTTTCTTCGAGAAGCACAGCTCGCGGAAGCAAATATTTGCTTTCACGATAAGCAAATATGTGATGACGGTGGGGACTTGAAAAAAACAATGGATTCTGATATGAACATCTCAACTCATAGCCCTAAAAATTGGTTCTAATATGTTCAAAACTCTATCATGACAGAAAAACTAGGTACTACGTTGTAAACACCGCCATGCCATTCTTTATCTTTTTCTAACCCATCAAACATTTTTTTGTGGCACTACAAATCGTCGCAGAATATGCATATGCCTAGTGACGGTTGAACGTGTCGCCTAAAATTGCCGTAGAACGTCATCAAGGTCAACTAGGGCACCGCCCTAGGGAGGAAATTAGTTGGTGATGGTTTTCGTCACAGAAAACAATCTTAGTTATTCTTCGTCATCAGGGTTTTCGACACAAAATAGCACACATGTTATAGTGATTGCTAGTAATAGATGGATATGTTAGTAAAATTGTTTGAGTAAAGTAGTGGTGAGGAGTTGTAAGCGGCTTGCTAGTCAACACTCTTTCTTTCGTTATTTTTCATAAAAGTGGAACCGCTGTTGCAAGGGGTCTAACTTGAAGAATGTTGTGAGTAACCGCTCACGTAGAATGGGTCGGGATGCACAACGGGGCTCTGGCTCCGCCAAACTCTCCTTCGGAGTACTTCGTTTCATGATGATCTTCATGTTGACTATGGTGTACTGGTAGAGTGTTCGAGTACGAGTTGCGATCTTGCATGCACTTCCACCTATCAATATTTTGCTAGCCTCTACGGTATCGTGCATTGCCCACACTCACCTTAAGATTTGATGCGTCCTTCGCCGATACATCCATATCCCGTGAAAGAACTTCATGTTGTTATCCCACACATAAATCACGTCTCCTTTTTTTTCAAATTAGCAACAATACATACCTGTTATGGCATTTTCATAGTCATTTCGAAATATATCCATGCAACTTTCATCATCACTCATTAGATGATTGAGATCATTATTTTCGCAATTGCATGATCGTAAGATAGCTAGCTTAATATTTACATGGCTTGTTCGTTTTTTATGTCTTTGCTACGCTATCATTGCACATATTGATACACTACTAAAGACATTCATTAGATGTTTTTGCAACATGTTTACTATCAGTTGAGTTATTAGTACATTTATTGTATTGATCATCATGATAGGGTGTTGCCCCTGCCTTGTGAGGATTGAAAAAATGAGCCAAAATGTCAAAGGAAAAAAGAACCATGGAGGACAAAAAATTCTTAGAGAATAAAAAAAAGAAGGGGCAGACTACTATCCTTTGTGCATACATATGTGTTTCACAATGTAACGCATTGATTTGTCATATAGAGCGTTATCACGTGCCTCATGTTTGTGTACTAGTTGGAGATTTTTCACATTATGTAACTTGGCTTGGATATTCCTATGATGAGCTTACTTAAAATGATGTTGATCTTCGTGAGCAAGCGAGTTGGATGCACACCCCCACTAGTCTATTAGAGAGCTTTCATACATTCATAGCTCTAGTGCTTCCGTTGCATGGCAATCCCTACTCCTTGTACCAATATTGATTATAAGGCCTCTCCATTGCCTAATGATCAGCCGCGTTGTTGTGGGACTTTCTTCATTTCTGAATTCTTACAAAATCCCCATCAATTTTTTATTTTTCCATTTATAATTGTAAAGATCAAGGTTCATGTTTCAAACATCGTGTGGGTACTAAAGAGTTGAAAAAAGGGAGTCATGTGATTAGCTACTTGATCGAAGCTCTGGATCATGTTATGATAAAATGTTTGATCTGATAAAGCCCCGAGCATCATGCATCGTGATACGTCTGATATTCTTTTTCTAAACCTTATAGTGTTGACGAGTGTGATGTGAAAGTTTTCATCCATGGAAAAGCAAAAATGATTTGCTTGCATATTTTGATGTTACTTGCTTTGGATTAACTATAGAATATTGCTTTGATGAAATATCATTTAAGATCATACCCAATTACCTAAGATTGATTAGACTTCATGTTAGTGGCATTCACAATCAATAAGTATGTTGTTGTCATCTACCTACTTGAGGACAAATTTGGATTAAGCTTGGGGATGTTGATGCATCTCAAATGTATCTATAATTTTTGCTTGTTCCATGCCATATTCATATTACCTTAACATACTTCTAGTATCTATTTAAATCATTTTTATTACTTTTCTGGAGTTTGTAGAAAAATAAATTTTATCGGACTAAAAAGATTAAAAAAATCAACGAAGTTTCAAGTCTAAAAGGTTCCAGTAGCAACGCCCATAGCACGAGGGTAGGGGCTGCTGCGTGGGCCCTTTGGGGCTCCGTTCCATCGCTTCTCGGCTCTCGTGCCTTTATAGAGTTTCCAAAACTCTTGGAAATTTATTGCCCAATTTTTTTTTAGCACCGCACATATTTGTTTCGTCGTGACTCAATCTGGAGGCCTTTTCCAGTACTCCGCTAGAGGGAAAAATTATCACGATGGCCATCTCCATCAACTTAAAGGACATCATGATCGCTCATGAGTAGTTTTCTTTGGACTATGGGTCTGTAGCAGTAGCTACATGGTTATCTCTATCTCTATCGTTTATCAATAAGAAGATCACGTGAGCTTCCCTACATGATTGTGATCCGCCCTAGTGGATAAATAAGGAATACATAAACAAAAACAACAATTGGACTCCGATGTGATTTTGTGGTGTGTTTTGTTGGTATATGATGAATTGTCACTTTTTGATCAGATTTATTCATGAATTCTCTTGAGTTCTGTTTGGTTCTTTTGTTGCATAATTCTTATTCTTATCTACTATTCGATCTATTCTTTCGTTTTCGTCCTAGTTTGGGGTTGATAAATAGAGGGAGTTGTGTTGACAACTGGGTTCAACCGTGCAAGTAAGATGTCGCAGTGACAGAATGCGGAAAAGGCTTTTATTGGTGTTGTTGCCACTAGGGATAAACAGATGGTTGCATAGTTGTCATTTGAAACGTGGGGTGACACTACTAGGAAAACCCTAGTAGTAGGGCGGGTCTAGGGGCTAGCAGTAGCGTGGGTGCCCACGTTGTTGCTAGGGCGCTACATCTAATTTTTAGCAGTAGCGCAGGAGCAGACCCGCGCTACCGGTAATTATTTTAGCGGTAGTGTTGGGGCAGACCCCATGCTACTCCTAAATAGCAACAATGTAGGTTGCTGCCTCGCGCCACTAGTATTCTTGCGTATTTCATTTCTATATATTTATATTGTATTTATACAATATTATACAAATATTTATACACCAGCAATAAAGAGGTTGCCGAAGAAACCATGGATTAGATTAAAGTGGATGGATCCAAGCGACCAAATTGAATAGTAGGAAAGTATGATTTTGGGACGACACACAAGTGTCGAATGAAGGCAATGCCTAAGCATTGCCTTCATTCGACACTTGTGTGTCGTCCCAACATCATATCTTCTTACTACACTACTACAGGAAGGTCCTAAG
>CBMN010202422.1:0-13113 GCA_000582825.1 Hordeum pubiflorum | reverse complement strand
GCCAAGCCTATCACAACCCTCCTCCTTTACCCGGGCTTGGGACCGGCTATGTTGAAACAACATAGGCGGAGTTATAGGACATAACACGATGCATGTGAAAATTCATGTGTATAGAAATAATAGTTACATTGTGTTCCAAAAACATGGAGATTCCACTTCGCCGCAAGAGAAATATATACATAACTGTCTGGTGTAGTTTCATATCATCAAAGGAAATGGAGTATCAAGCATGTCAAACACGATGCTTATCATCTGAATATAATCTGAGATCTGACATAACAATCTGATTGTATAAAGTAGAGTGATTTTCACCATGAGAACAGAACAAGCACCGATTCTTCCTTCAGAGCTTGTAGTGCACAGCTTCTAGCACTATCATGAAATTCAGCCACCAAATCTATCCAGTGGCACTATACCTCCCCTTGTTTCTCTGACCTCGGTGCTAAAAGTTGTCCCTGCTCTGCGTCAACATGAGCAACATCTCATTCCACTGTCTGTTTTGCTTTGCTATCTAGCAGCAAAAAGTATATCCAAATCAAAAAATTGAAATAACCACATGACATAACTATTTTTTTCCTTGCTGACCAAACAAGTTTGTTTGTAATAAACTGTATAGTTAAGTCCATTAACCTACATTTGCAACATGTAAATTTTTCATTTTAACCTCGGGTGTTTATTTTGCTGGGTTCATTCTTGCTCACTATAGTCGCGATTCTTCATAACAAACATATACATCCACATGAGAGCCATACACTACAGCCTTGTGCATGCACACATATTTATTTTCTTCTCATGTTCCACCCAGCTAACCATGTCCTAATCTTAGTAGCCCGGATCGCGGGTCAGTGCCGACCCGCGTTCCACGCTCCAGGTTCGTCGACCCCAATCGAGGGTCAGGATTGACTCCGAGGTCAACATGGATCGATGGCCGGGACACGATCTCGAACACCACTGGGTGACCCCGGTGGGGAGAGAGGCAGAAGTGGGAATTGAGAAGAGATGCCGGGAAATAATAAATCAATAAAGAGAACATTGTCGAACTTGTGCCTCCGCCCGGCCCCATCGTCGGTCTTCCATTGTTGCTGCAGTTCTTCATCACCATGTCCGCCACTGGAGGATATAGAGATGTGTAAAGAATTGATGAGGCAAAGGAGTAAAGGAGTTGCCATGGGAAAGGCAATGGATTGGTAGTGGCGGCAGCGGTGTGCAACAGCCAACAGGCAAAATGAAAAAGAAGGAAGTGCGGGTGGTGGAGAAGGTAACATCACACTTTAGTTAGGTCATGTACGAAGGATTAATGGGCCTAAGTGGGCTGCCGTGTAATATTTTTGTTCTTTAAAGATGTGCCTACTGTTATACTTAATAATCAGTATTATACAATCGTGTGCCATTGACCCGGGATCACGTCCTGTGACCCAAATTGTCGACCCGAAGAAGACTACCCCTTTCGATACATCGATTTAGCCACCTTTGACCCTCGTCCCACGACCCTGTTCCTCGTCCTTGCCGATCCGGAAACCTGGCAACTGTTCTAATAATGCATACACATGGTAGCAAGAAGAAAGGATATTCATTAATTCATGTTATGAAGGTCAGAAATATACATGCATGCGGGTGTCCTTCAACAACTTTAGCCATGTTTCCATTAGTACAGGAAATAAAAACATCACGTACGACAGAAACAAGATGGTCCAGGGCTGCCATTTGGGTTGAGTGTTAGGGAACTCTTTATTCGATGAGTTAATCTTTTTCACCATCATAGTTTCACCTGTAGTAATATATATCCAAGTGTACCTTGGGAAACCAAGAGCTTTCAACACTAATGCTGTTCTTCTATACATGTAAGTGCAATACGTTGCTACGGAAGAAAGAAAAATCAAATTGCAGGGACAAACAACGTGGTAGAAATCTCCAGTATGGAGATGTCAAGCATACATTGTTTGTGAAATCTGTGCTTTTTCTCATGGTTCAGAAAATATTACCACGTGCAGGCCAAGTGCTTGTGGGGGTTAATGCCACCCTTGTTTTCCTCTGATTCAAAGAGTCAAACTCTTTGGGACCATCGTGCACTTTGGATTCAGAACCAGCAAGGCTACCCAGAGAATCACCAACAAGCCCCAAACTAAAGCTTCCCCGCATTATCACTGCCCACCGCCAAAATTCACCCAATCTTATAAAGTGGAGAGCACGAGGACTTATGTCCCGTTCCCCACACCCACTTGGACCCACCGCCTTTCTAGGACTTCTTCGTGGCCGAGCTGAAGGCTATGACAGCAGTCGATGCCCCCCTTGCAAGCCGGTGATGGTGTTGGTCAGTTGGTGTACGGTGAATTCTTCTCCCTCGCCATGGCCGCCGCATCCAACACCAGAAGATGGGTCAGTGCCGCCAACAGATGGGTTCCAAAATGGCATCGGGCAATGATGGTGATCGTGGGCATCTGACCGCCGATAGAGATTGCAACCCGAGGGACGAAAGGGCAAATGTGACACGGTCACCGAGGCGGCAATAACTTTCCCGGGAGAGACGGGATCAGCAGAGAGGGTTGGGAGGAGATGGGGCGTGTGTGTGTGTCTGGGACGTCTATGCGTGGGTTGCGGCAGTTTCCTTTTCCCCGAGTTGTGCATGCGTGGGATGTTTTTTTTTGCTCGTGTTCTGCTAATATGCGTGCGTGGGCAGAAAGTGTACCGTAAGGGAAGCGCGGGAGGGGAGGTTGAACCATTACGACGGCAGACTCCCCTTAACTAGTAAAGATAATGGACCAACAAAAAATATAAATTCTAATACCATACCACCCACAAAGCAAAATCAGGAGTGTTCCTTGTCAACATTGAGAGCATACATCATCTTTATAACATAAGCATAACAGAGTTATCCTAGATGGTGTTTCTCTTAGGCTAGACTACCTGAATATTATCTCTTTATCAGCATCATTGGATGTACTGCCATTAACAATTTCTATTTCATTGAACAAAGAAAATAAACTCGCTCTCATGGTACTATGTTTACCTGCTCTCTAAGGTGGAGCACATGGGATGAAGCTGGGCAGTCCTGAAGCTACCTTTCCTACTCAATATGGAGATAAATACAATATACATGCGGTATGATCTTTGAAAACAGGACAATCTTAGACAGTTTCATTCTTTGCTTTATATTTTATTCAAAATGTACTGTTTTGTTATCAGGGAGTTTCTGAGAAAGGTCCTTCACACCCTCCTGAATCTTCGTGGGGCACATATGATAAGAACCGTTTCCAGTACCGCTAAGACCCCAGCTGCTACATTCCTGGGAGAAAGAATCACCTTCTAGGTGTTAATTATCATATCACATGGTTTAGAATATCTTATCTACCTACTTGTTTGTGTTCCAGACTTCTTTATGCTTTGAATAATTATACTTTCTGTGTTAGTTGATAATATTTGTGCTGGCAGTATCCTGTTACTATTTACATATTGGCTCCAGATTTCTGCATGTTACTAGGATATGCAGGTTTCCTTGTTAGATGGATCTATGACTAGCAATTTTTTTAACGTGGCTTCGACTTTGGAAAATCAGAGTGACTTAATCTTGTCACATATAGAGCACGTTTTCTGATTTAATGTGAAGCAGTGGGGGTCTAACTGCTGAACTTTGAATGTGTGTATTTATAGATAACTTCCATCATGCGGTTACACAATGAATTAATGAGCAATGTGAGATGATACAGATAGTGCATGTAGTACACGTGCGTAAAGTTCACTCTTGGTGATGACCAAGTGTAGGTTTCTCTCATGTTAAATTATGTTGAGGATGTTAGTCACTTAATGCTAAGGTGGTTTTAAGTGTTTATATAATTAGCAAATTATTCAGGCGTGTGCTGCAGATTTTCTGGTAAAACTGAAGTCTTCTGGTTATGTGACATCTCTCCTCACTGACCATATCTTCTGTATCTAGGTTTACATAGGTCAAAGTTGTCTGAAGTAGTGATTATATGTTTGGCTAGATTCATGTCAACTGCTGCATATTAGTGGATCCAATGCTATTATCAGCAGAAAGGGATCAGCAAGTGATATTTGCTGTAAGAGAGCTAACCTTACCTCCTTAAATCCCATAATAGTGTGGACAAGTCTATATATTATCTAGGACCATGATTGCGTTTCTTTTTGTTTTTGAACTTATGAGGTAGCAAGTTATGCTGTTAAACTCGACGGTTGTTCAACAGCATAAGCTGTCTCATCTGAATTGGTTTGCATCATCAGTTTTTTAGTTTGTATTTATCTTGATGCTTATTTTGGTCGTTATGAGGAATTCAAACTTCCAGACCTTGTGCGAGCTTGATTAGAAAATTCTTGCTCTGGCCATTTGTGTAAGTTCTAACTAAGCTTTTACGGTATTAGTCTGGTTACTTTCTAGCATATTTTGGATTGTCTGTCTGGTGCATGAAGCCTTAGGTGGCTCTGTTCTCTTGCAAACTATTAGAAAAGAATGTGGCTATTCAGAGACTTATCAGTTATCACTTGTTAGATACTAGATGGCAGCATTGGATAATTCTTGCACATGAATAGGTTGATCTAGGAGCTCTTTTAAGCAAGCTGTGTCTACCATTAGTCATATGACTAATATTGGATCTGCACTGATGCATGATGGTGTAACATGGCCTCTCTTGCTCCATGAAATTAGACCAGTAGAGTGTGCATCAACATGCCACTTCTCCCATTTTATTTTTTCCTGGATTGATGCTGTATGAGTAAGGCTGGGACATAATTACTATTGTTCGCCAGTTACCCACATGAGCTCTCTATGTGGCTGATGTGTTAGCTGTTAAGTTGGTCATGCTCTGTATTAGACCCACATGTATCTCCAGCTTCCAGACATCAATCAGCAGTTCAGTTTAGTACAATTGGACTGATCTAGTAACATCTAATGGATCATGGATATAATTCAGAGAACCGTGCCTGAACTTTATGAGCTCTTAGATTTGAAAGATTTCGCTCAGGTGGAGAACATGGAAGCACCACCGTGTTTTTTCTGACTAACGAACACACTACAGTGTTTTCTGACTAAGGAAAGCACTACAGTGTTGTTGTAGAAGATAACCTTCTGATACCAATTGGGAGAAGCAGTTGTAGATGCATCGGCCTGGTAACCTCCTGAAAGCTTGTGCGACATCATGGTCTGAACCATATTTGATGAAGGCCACGGCCCTTGATCTCCCTGGAACATATTTCGATGGTCTACACAACTGAGAACCAAAGATTTAAAGAAGCACACTGTCTGTGATATGAGTACATACCAGATTTTAGCATGGAGGATTCTCCTTGGAGTGAAAGCCATGGTGATCGGCTCTAATACAAGAGGCTGTCCATAGCAGTGTTAATGCATGTGGAATCTTGATGCATTCTTCACTTTAATGCTCAGAAGCAGTGTTGATTTTGAATGGGTGTTGGCTTAAGAGTGGTGTCTGAGCTCCTTGTACAGGAAATGTTGCTCACGTCTTGATAAGGGGAAAGCGAGTTTTGTGTGAAAGCAGCAGACAGAAGTTTGACGTGTTCTTCCATGGGGTGCTTGAAACACAGTGCAGATTTGAGTAGGAGTTGGTTGAAGAGTTAAGCTGATAATCTGAGTATGGATATGTGTTTACCTGTATTAGGTCCATTCAGTTCCAACAGGCTAGACTTAATTATCCCATGTATAGAGTTGAATTTGGGTGATACAATAGGGACATGGAGTTTGTGAGCATGTGCTCACATGCACCTTTGATACAGTAAATCCGAAAAAAATACTAACAAAATAAAAAAAAACTGTTTTTTTTGGCAACAAACGTTGATATATTTTTTCATATGCTTACAAATGTTTGCGATGGAATGCCATTCGTGGAGGTCTGTGCCAAAAAAAAATCGATGGTCCAAAAAGATTGTTTTGAAAGCATTTTGGAGCATCGATTTTTTTTGCCCAGACCTCCATGATTGTCATTCCATCACAGAAATTTGCACACATTGTGAAATAGACATCAATGCTTGTTGGCAAAAGAAAAATCAGTTGTTTTTGTTTTTAGTATTTTTTCGGATTTTACTGTATCAAAGGGTGCATGTGAGCTCATGCTCACAAGAGCAAGAGCACTTTTTAGCGTGTCGGCTATGGAGATCAATCTGGGGTGGGTCCACTTGTTGACTGAAGTTGGCTGGAGAGTATGGTGCGTGAACCGAATGAGTTCTTAGTGCTGGAAACCTTTCTCAGTTTGTGAGAAGGGGAAAGCATTCCTGTGTTTCTTCGTGACATCAGATGGATGGTAGTTTGATCTTTGATGCCATAGAATGCTTGAAGCAGATTGCAGACTTGACGATTGAGCAGAAGTTGGTTGGGAAGTTTGTTGACACTTGGACTATATGGATTTATAAGGATTTACCCTTACCTGTGTTAAGTCCATCAGCCCATATTGAGTCTTAACAGGCTGGGCTCTTGTGTTCTGTGGGAGATGATTGCTTTGCTAGCTTGTGGAGATCATTCTGAGATGGGTCAAATAGCGGAGATCATTCCGAAGCTTTCCAAATGACCGAAGCAATCTACCAAACATGAGGCAAGTAGTTTCTTCATCCACGGCAGAAGTTATGCTGAGTCTCTGTATATATTATTTTAAATTAAACATTCATTCTTGACAGTGCACCTTCATTAACCTAATAGTATGGTAATTTTCTATCTTTATATTTGGATATTCCATAAGCCCTGGGGAACCCAATTAGTTTTACTATAGGATCTGTATTGTCATGTGTTGGAGAAGCCTGGTTAGTAATATAATGAGTCCAGTGTTCTAAATGTCAGCCAAGTTCTGTGTGAGCTAGGCACAGGTGTGTATGACATGTGTTGAGGTGCAGTAGTGGCCTCATTGCAGCTCTCAGAGGTAAGGCCACAAAACATTTGTGGCAGGAGGAAGACAAGGTCACGAGAAGAGTTTGAGCTTAAGTGGTGGTGCGGAAGATGGTCTGACGGGCGGTATAGGCTCATTGGGAAGTTTTGACTCACCTGAGTGTCTTGGTTGAGTTGAACCATTTAAAGAGGAAGCAAAACCCTAGGAAAGCAAGACCTCGAGGGTGAGCCTCCTTGTCGCTGTTGAATTTGATGCCCTCAACTTTCCGTTCCCTTTCCTTGTCTCCCTCCCAGGCCCTCCTTGCTCTTCGTCTCCTCTTCATCCCCCTTTGTAGACAGTCAGCTGCCTAGGTGGTGCATAGGGCGGACTAGATGCTAGACCCCTCACCCTCCCTTGCCCCCTCCTCCTCTGTGTCGCCTGATCACAAGCAATATCTTTTTTCTGTGAATCATACATCTAAATGTGCGTCATCATTGTGTATTAAGAAGGATGCTGGTAAGGCGCCAAGTACAACAACCAAACCAAACCAAAAACAAAGGCCTGATCACTGAAGCTAGAAAGATGAGCCTACATCAACAAAAAAGGGGGAGGAAGAAGACAGCCCCCCCCTCTTACGCACCCCCTACATCAGGAGGCCTAATATGAAGCGGGAGACTGCGAAGCGCCTTTGCACTGTCATCTTCCACAGCTCAACCTCGGACAAAATCGCCTGGACCATTGCCTGACAGTCTGACTTTGCATCTGGCGCCTAGCAATTTCATGAACAATGCTTGAGCATTATTTAATTTCTGTTGGACAGTCCTGGATATGGTGATTAATTACCACAATAACCTTATTTGAATGTGGCTTTAACATCTTATGAAATTAGGACATATTATTAGCATTTTGGCAGGTGCGAACTAATAGTAGTTTCCTAAGTATTGTTAAGGCATGTTTACTTGGATAATTGAAGTCAAAATCTCATCTGAATTGTATTCAAGATGTCTTCTGCCATTCTACAGTCAAGCAGGATCTGATAAGACTATGCATGATCAAGGATTCTAGATTCTAGACCCCCCTCCTGAACTATACACACACATGCATCTTTATCTTGAGCTTCTTGGACTTATTAAAAGTTGGCACTTCTTTGGTGCATGGGGTGTGGCTTGAGTTCTCTAGAGAAATCGAGAACAATTTAACTGTACAGATCATATGTTGCAAACCATGGGTTCTATTGAGCAACAAGTGTTACTGGCTTACTGCTTCAGGAGTGTAGTAGGAAACAATAAAAGGTTCATGGTTAATTTCTGTTCAATGTCACCCTATTAGGTTTAGAGAAGAATGTCACCCCATTAGGTTTAGAGAAGCACTGTTATCGTCTGTTTCCATGTCAGATGTGGAGAGAGATAAACAAAGTTAGATTACTCTGCAGGGAGATTAGTTGTTGAACGGAGGAGCTACAGAAGGGAAAAATGCCCATATCTCTAGGCAAATATTATTTTGCTTTGTGGTTTGAGAATTTTGCCTTATATTGTACTTCCATGAACCAAAGAAGGAATACAGATATATCTTGAGAAGGTATTTTACGTTTCCTGTAATTTCACCCATAGTTAAACTTGTGGGGCACATATACGATTTGCAAGAGGGTACTGATTGTCGGCTATGATCTTCAACAACTTTATCTGTTATGGGTCGGGGTTTGGCAATGTAGATTATAACCATTAGTGACGAGGTAGAGATAGTACTCCTTGCTTGCTTTTGAAACCCATGGCAACTCATATAGCCCTCCGTACAAACTGATTCTAGCTTGTCCATGGCAGTGAAGTTTCCAGTGTACTGTTTCTCTCCTATTCTTGTTCTTGTGTTTCTGTTCACTGTTTTGTGCATTTAGTGTTATTTATATATTTACTGTTACGTACAACTCTTCAGATGATATTCTATTTGGGATCAAATGTCTAACACTGGTGTTGTTTACTTTACAGGTTGAATCGTCAGTTGGTCCTTTCCTCTGACAGAAGATATATTCTTTCATGTGAAGGAGCTCTCACTGCCAGAACACAGTAAATATGGTAATGGGGATAATTGTTGCCTTTCTGATGCCGAAGGTTCTATGCCGGTTAACTGATACATCTAGAATTGCGCTCTTCTAAAGCATCAGATTTTCTAGACATTCCTGAAAAGAGATCAAGACATGGATTATCATACCATATGAGAAATGGTTGAAACAGTCAAGAGTGATCTTTAGCATCTGCCCTAGCAACATTTGGAAGGTCTTGAATGTGGGAGCGTGATTGGGTCATTTGCAGGCATAGTTTTGTTGTGGTTTTGGGGGAAGAGTGAGCTTGTGCCATAGAACTTTCTGGTTGTCTGGAAGTCTCTTCTGTGTCACTGTCGTGATAATTTCCTTTCTCCACAGGCAAGTTGAAAAGAGATTCTGCTGCCAATTGTATAGGTCAGTTGGTGGATTGAACTGCGCCTGCCCATGATGCTTCCAGTTGCTGCATCCAAATAGTCAGTACAGACGTGTGATGCTTAAGATGTCAGGAATAAAACAAGTTGTTCCGTACATGCGCTGGAGGCAATGAAGACATGATTTCAGAATCTCCCAAGGACTCACGTTATGCTGTTTTGATGATCATGATGTTGGTAAGGCAGTGGCATCCTGTCAGGATCTACCTACACATAGACAAAGTCACTGACAAGCCCGTCTGAATGTTGGACTCAATGGTAAGGCAGTGCAACACTTGAGGACCCTACGCATAGAGTAGTGAACTACTACATATGTTTGAAATTATGAGCATGATTTTGCCGCTAAGAGTTTTACTGAAAATGAAGATCTTGCAAGTCACCCATTGTGCACATTGGGAGCATATTTCTTGGATGTCCAGGAAGCTTGTTGACAAGCGGAGCATGTGATTGATCTTTTTGGCAGCTTTTCTCCACCACCTGTATATGCATGGTGAAGAGATGTTATCGTATCATAGTTGAATTACAGCTCAGAAAGTTGTCTGTATGAATAGAGACCCTGGCCTTGGAACTCCTGGTGAAAAAAACGGATGCCCTTGTGCTCTATGCCGTACCTCGTTGAAACATTATTGCTTCCGATGTTTGGCTTTAGGAGGCATACCACTATCAGTTCTGTATATTCACTGCCTTGGACTGCATGCATCCTCAAGTCTACTCAATAGTTGCGGCACAACTTTTTTGCTGGAACAAATTGTTGAAATATATTGCCCGCCTCTCTTTAAATGGCTATAGCATAAATTTAATATGGTATCAGAATCAAGAGGTCTTGAGTTTAAGACCCTGCCAACGCAATATTGAAGAAAAGGATTTTGCGGCCTGTGACAGTATTAAAAAAAAAGATTTTGCGGCCTACATCGTTCCCACGTCTATGGACTAAATAAGCATGTGAGGGGGAGTGTTGAAATATATTGCTTGCCTTTTTTTATCTTTGGACTTTTGGATAAGTTAGTTGGAGCATAAAATTAAATAGAAACTTTTAAGATATTATGAGCAAGGGACAACTGCATGTATACCGAGTCAACATGAAAGTTGACGTGGATCAAAGTCTCATTCCACCGGTATTGTGGCATAGGATAACAAATGCATTCCACGAAGATTTATAGACGCACTAGGTAGCCCCTTGATTGTCATTTAGCATAGTTAAAAGAAATTGTGTGGCGTTATACTTTGTGGAAATTGTAGGGTCATAGATTTTCTCACCGGCGGCAACATACTACGTATAGTCAGTAACGCTGATATTTTCCTTGCAAAAAATCAAAGTTGGTATTAAATTTTTTTGACATCCAAAGTGGGACAACGTCTGAATGTGGTGATGCAAACGTCTGTGGTGTCCGGACCTTTGTCACGTAGGATTGACCACCCTGGTCCATCCGAAACCCTCTCCCGCATCACCGCTTTCCAGACATCACATCCATGCCGGTCCATAGCAGACGTGACTGCTTTGTAGTTTGCAGCGTTGAGCACTGAAGGGCCATGTCGGCCAAGAGCGTCTACTCACTTGCGCTCCATGTCGTTGCCTACCAGATTGAGTGATAGGATGCCTTTCTACAGCATTGAAGTTGGATGCCCATCCGTTCGCCTGTTCTGCATTGAACATGCGTGACAACCTAGAAACCAAGGGCTCCCGTGTAACATCATGAGATTTGTAAAACTATTTGCTTGAATTTGGATGATTGAAATTAGGACCAATTATTTTTTTTGGTGTTCATTCGCTTCTCATTGGATTTTCATTTGCATTGCTTATCACACTTTCCCTAAAATCATAGAAAATCCTACTCTCTCGTATTTCCTGCTGTTGATCCAAAATTTCACCCAATGATCAAGCCATGTGGATAGGTTATAAAAGTATATTCTTGCAAAAATAAAAGGCCCAAAACTACTTTTCATATTAGCTTTTTCAAAACCCCCTGAATTAAGGCTTGTACTACAAGTACTTGATTAGGTTAACAAAGGTTCTACAAGGATTATATTTGATTCCATTAGTTATAGGACTCCCCAAACCCACAAAAATAGCATTTAAAAAGCTACAATAGTATTTTAGTCAAAGGTTTTTCTTTAAGGCCAAAAATGGCTAGTAAACAGAAATAAATACTTTTCTGTTTCAGAACTATTTGAGAAAATTTAGAGACTCTAGGGACATATATGTTCCATATATAAGAGTTTCACAACAACCTTTCTTTGACATTTCTAGTATTTGGAATATTTACATTGGAAATATTTTCAAATAAATCGAGAAAAATTCCAACGAGTCACATTTGGCTCAAATGTTGATCTTGCCAAGTTTCAAGAGATTCTTTGAATTCTTTATACTTTTCTGAAGCAAATGAATTCCTTTTTAGTTCAAACTTGTTCTACAGCTTTTGTGATCTACGGCTCTGTTGGAAAAGGCGGTGCCAAGGAGGCACTTAGGCGCTAATATTGTTAAAACTTAATTAACATGTGTTAATTATGGGGGAATCTCCCCTTGTACCGCAGTTGCCTTTTGGCAACCGTCGCGTCGGTTCATGCCATCTCTCCCCTTCTACCTGTATAAATATCTACAATCATTTAATGAAAGATCAGCGATTCACTTTACACCTCGATTGTTGCCTCTCATATTATTCTAACACGTTATTCGCACGCTCTGGCCGAGAGCAGAAGGCCACGAGAGAGATTAGGCCATCCCGGCGGTTACAGATGTCGTTCTCGTCGCCGATGACCACCTGCAGGCGACGCGGTGATGGAGCCCAGGTGTCGGCGCTTGACCGCGGCGTCCTCCAGCGCATGGTTCGGTCTCGCCCTCTCCTTCCCCTTCTCCCGGCGCGCGAACCACGACGCCCTCCCCATCATGGCTCGTGATGTAGCCCACAACGGTTCCTCGACAGCGGCGCACCCGCATCTTCTACGTCCTGGCGACGACGAAGGCGGCCGATGGAACAGATGCAGCGCCCGACGCGGCTCCCAGGGCGGAGCACGCAGCGACCTTCGGCGGATCGGCTTGACGGTGAACGGCGTGGCCGTGACGCCCGCGTGTGCGCCAGTGGCCGCGCCCCGCGCCCGTTCGCCCGGCCGCCCGGCCGCGCAAAGGTCTGGCGGGCAAGGTCTGGCGCCCCAGCGTGCGCGGAGGCGTTGCGTCGAATCCCGATGGAGCACGCCCTCCGTGGACCTCGACTGTGCCCCGGCAATGCCTTCCCCGCAGCGCTCCCCACCCCGCAGAGAGGCAGCGCCCTCAAGCGCGCACCCGGCAAGGGCGGCGCACACAGTGTGGGGCGAGCAACCCAACCATGGCGCTCGTCCTGGAGCGCGGCGCACCAGCGTCCTCTAGCGCTCCGGCAGCACGCACACGTGCGGGAGTGCCCTCCCATCGGCAGCGAACGGTGGTGCGTATCATAGTGGCATGAGCCAAAACGAATCTTTCGATTCGTAACCGCACATGGAAAGGCCATGGAGACTTATCTCTTCGCGATTATACACTTTAGCCCATGCGGCTTTATCTATTTTCATAATAGGTTCGTGTGTATAAATCTTGGAGTAATTCCTGTACGTCTCAGGATAACTCAACATGGTCCAACTACTCGTGCTATTCATTAGCACTTGTCATCTTTGGACCATATATGTATAGATATGCATTTAACCCATTTTCTGATGAGTTTAAAATTTCAGAAATGTGATGTTGAAATGTGTTTGCTATTGCAATTCACTATACAACGACATTGTTTTGCAATTGAGATTCAGTTTTCTCGCACAACAATATTGATTTGCGATTGAGAAATATATATTTTCTCGC
>CBMN010201928.1:0-11760 GCA_000582825.1 Hordeum pubiflorum | reverse complement strand
TTTTAAATGCTTGATTAATATTTTCAAATACTTGTTCAAATGTATTTCAAATGCTTGATTAATATTTTTTGAATACATGAGAAAAGAATATAAATATTTTGTATACATGATAAATATTTTCTCTATACACATTCAACATTTTTCAAATGTTGTTATAGTGTCTTTGTAATATATTAACATTCCTCAGTGAGGTGCCTCATTCACTAATAATTTTTGGATTTGATTCATGATTTTGATTGGGTTAACGATTTTTCAAATCAGCACCAACCAGTCTAAAACACACACCAGTCCCGTGCATCATCTAGCCACCTAGGAAAAAGAAGCATCAGCATGTGAGACACTATATCACCAATATAATAAATGCGACCATCAACACAAGTAACTTCCCCACGTAAGTATGAATGGATTATTAGATAGCACAACAAAATAACACTACCAAGCAAAGCCCACAAAAACAATGCATTATAAAAACACAGTGTCTTCCCCCACATGCCAAACCAAAAAACAAAGGGAAATTATGAAATCTTAACAACACCAACGACCCAGCGAAGCACGCTCAACCCTTTTATTAAGCATGAAGCACCAATGACATCACTTGTATGAGACATGAAGCATCAATGACTTCAGCTATACCCTAATGATGTGAACCAGATGTTGACTTGCTGTCATTGGTGAAACAATTATTGAGTGCTCACAAACATATAGTTCTACCTTGTTGAATGCTTCAATTGTATGGAAAGTACTAGTCGAGCCTCAAGACATGAGCTAACTGGTGACAACGAGGTGGGCGGAGGCTTGAACAAGACGAGACTTGAGCAGGCAATGTGTCACAGGGACGAGCGGCACCGAGAGGGAGCCAAGGATGGGATAGGCAAGGGGAGCGGGCGAGTGTGGCGCGCTCTAGGAGGAGAGTACATGTGAAGTGTAGTGCGGGAACAAACGAATAAATACCAAATGGTGAAGGGAGGGGAGTAGTGATGAAGGGGGACGATGAGGGGAGGGAAGTGTTGAAGTCGTGGGAGCAATGGGATGAAGGTACGAATAGTTAGGTCACTCTATCTCTCTCCCACACACATGATAGGATGGGTGGCGGATGAGATGAGCCGTTGGGCTCAATAATATGATAATTGTCATATGTTTCCCAAAAATTGGGCCAAGGCCCACCTGCACACCCTCTAGGTCCGCCACTTAATATACTAGTCATACGCATACACTCTCCATCTCACAAAAATCGCATGTTCACTTATACAACTTTCATAGGATTCCACGCAATACTCTACCCGCCTCCTCAAATTTAGATTTTCCCTGCCCCCTCTTAAATCCACCATCCCTTCTATATATAAATCCCACACGCTCACACCACCCATACCATCATCTTCCCCACCATTGACTCGGTCGTCCCCACCCACCTATAGATCTCACAACACACCGCAACACTACCACCATCTTCCTTGCCTTTGGCTAGGTCACCTCCACCACCTCCTATATATAGATCTCACATACTCACACCGTCCCTACCACCATCTCCCCCGCCCTTTGGCTAGCCCGCCGCCACCCACCTCATGTAATAAATCTCGCACACTGATGCCGCTCCTACCACCATCGTTCCCCACCACTGGCAAGGGCGTCGCCACCTACCTCCTCTATATAGATCTCACTCATGCCATCTCCTACCACAATGTCCCCTACTTCTGGCTAGGTCGCCGCCACCCACCTTCTATATATAGATCTCACGAAGTCACGCCATCCCTACCACCATCTTACACAATTTCGGCTAGGTCGCCACCGCCCTGGGCCTCTCCCACCATCTTCCTCACTTTCGGCTAGGTCTTCGCCGCTCTTGGTGACTCATCCCATACCCTTCATCCCCAACTTATCCGTGTCTCCGCGTCATTGCCATCTCCCTCGACTCAATGACCAGCCTTCAATCTAACTCCACTCTCCTCCTTTCCTTCGGATTTCGAGAAATATCTCCAATCCAACCCCCATAAGTCCTAACCACCCAGGTGAGCCCTTCTCCCTTGGCTCCACTGCAACCACCACTCTTACATATCAGGTGTCTTTGTCTCACGATCCTAACCACGTCGAGCTTGAGGGCCGCCGCACAAGCATGGTGACGCAAACTGGGTGGCCGCAAAAATCACATGGATTTCAAGGAAAAGTAAGACAACTGTGCTCTAAAATATTTTTCATCCTTTTTTCCTTGGTTTTAATTTTAGGTGTCATGTTTGGTAAGAAAAGCTTGAGAATTCCCAAATGCGGCCGCACAGGCCGAGAATGGCAACACGATAAAGGACGGGAAGAAACGCATCTCACGGGGTGGTTGTTGAGCGGACCGGCCCATAGCGCCGCGTGGACCGAGCCTTCGATGGGCCTACAGTTTCCAGTCCAGTGGCCACCCACCGAGCGCAGTGATGAGGAGGAGCTGGCCGGGACGCCTCTCGCGGGTCCAGTCAACAATTTTTTTCAGCATAAATCATTCTCCGTCCACCGGCGGGGCGAGGGAGACGCGGTCGGCGGGCGAGACGTCAGAGACAAACCCAACGGAGTTTCCCCCCCTGCCGCCGACCCCAAACCCTAGCCGCTCCTACCAGCCCCAGCCGCTCCTACCGACCCCAGCCAGCCGCCGGAATTCGCCTGGTAATTTCCGTGCCCCAACCAGCGGTTCCCGTACCCTCCCGCGCGCCGCGTCTCGGTATTTTTCTGAATTTTGGGGTAATCGTCCGAGCCCGGCCTCGGATCGAGGCGGGGGGCGGGCGAAATGTTGAAACCGTGCTCGGATTCACGGGATTTAGATGGATTTTCGAGGGAGACACGGGGGTTTGGGATGGAATTTTGGGGATTTTTCTCTCCATGGTCATGGGGATTAAGGGTGGTGGTTGGGGAAAGGGAGGAAAGGATTTTTTTGGCCGCCCTTTGTTGGATGCGGTGCCCAGGGCTTTTTAGGGGTCCGGCCTCAAAGGCGCCTTTTGGCGATGTTTGATTGGGTTTTTAGGGTTTGCTTGTTGGTTGGAGTCGATTCGATGGAGGGGAGGGCATGAAAAGATTAGATGTTTGTATTTTCTACATCTCCATGTACTGTATTTTCATCCAATTGTGTATATGTGCGCCGATTTTCTAGGAAAAGGGTGTTGGGTGGTGGGGATGGGGTGACCAATTTTTGCCCCTTTTGGTCCACAATCTAACATCTTTGCTGCTTTGAGTTGTGTAGATTCGTCCAGACATGCCTTTTCAGGAATAGTATTGCATTTCTTTATTTGTTCACTGACAAACAGCTGAATTGTGACTGTATTTGATTCCAATGTTTTGTTAACTTACATACAGGGTGTTCTATTGGCTTTCCTCAAGCCTGCAGCTTCATCGCGGCAGCATGAGCTCTGCTGGTTCTGCAAGGATTCCAAAGAGGAGACGGACTACCAAGACGTCGGAGGCTGCAGACCGACAACTTCAGGAGCGACAGTTTCTGGACCTGAACTCGCTTCCAGCTGTTGAGGGACTCAGTACTGGGGGTTCACTCTCCATTAATGAGCCTGTCTCACACACGCAGCCCCTTCCTATGGTGGTTGCCCTGGGTTACGAGACCACACAGGTCGTGGTGTCATCTGCTGCTGCAGGGTCAAACATTGGCACGAATAGTTTCCCCATCAACGTGGAGGTGATTGATGATGATGTTGCGATTTATACCTCAGGGCTGCCCCCTCAAGTATGTTCCTTACGCCTGGTTCTAATCTATGTTTGCATTGTTGCCAGTTTCAGTTGCATTATGATTTTTGATAAGTAGCATCAAGTATCTGATGATATTGTTGTTCACTTTATGTTTCAGGCAAGGCAACAGTCGTCCAGTACAGGAGCTATCATGGTGATAATAGATGATGATTCTGAAACTACTGCTGGACCAGCAGGTATCCCACAAATCATCTGAACCGTAGTGTTTGTAGTTGGATGTAAACATACATGTGCTTTTATATGAATCAGTTTCATACTTTTGTTCTATTCTCTACAATACTGTTGTGAAGCTTTTGTTTATGTCCTGTAGGATTTGCATGATAACATTGTGCAAGTCATCAGACTTTGACTGTTTAGCGTGCAAAGTAGTGTCTGCCATCTATTGTAGGAATAAATGAAGTCTTGTGCTTGCTACGATGTATCATCTCATCTGTGGACCTGGGGAGGCTATTTATAATATCAAATAAAATGGAGGTGTTGGGGCTTGCAATGTGCCATGTTTTCCTATGTGCTCTATCTGAGTGCAAGACTCAACATATACAATCTTTTTTTTAGGATAAGCATATAGAATCTTTTTGTTTCAAGGACTGGGTTTCACGCCTCTTTTTTTGTTGTTTCAGTGGGTTCATGTACCTTATAATTGCAGCTTTCACTAGACAGCTGTATATTTACTTGATGGCCATGACGCCATGGCAGTTGAAAGGAGAATTTGGGTACAACCACTTTATATTGATGTTAGTTGTCATGATCTGATGGTTGATATTACTTTGGCCTCCTAGAGGTGAACGATCACCACCGATCATGGACAGGTTAATATGGACATCATACTACAACAACAAAGAAGCAACACAGTTAATATTATCATTAGAGCACAGTGGTATACAGGGAAAATAATAGTTGGGGAAGACTATCTTGTTTTCAGAAAAAAATTAGACCTCACCGAGATTACCAGGAGTCCTCATTTCCAGAAATGGTTGAAGCAGGGGCTCAAATCTAGGCCTGCACATTCCGAGTTCCTGCCCTTGCTACCGCAAGATTTGATTGTTGTGTGTTGGGCATCGAAACTGCTTATAATATAGCTCTGAACTTGGGATAAGAAAAAACAATCTTGTATGAAGTTTTCCATGATGCTTGGTGAAATTGCTTACATGAAAAGCAAATGGTGGGGGGAGTCCAACTTAGACTCCCGCCACGATTTTCTTTTCATGTATTACCATTGCCTTACACGCCCTATCTACTCCCTCTGTTCCTAAATACAAGACGCTTTGGCAGTTCAAATTGAACTGCCAAAACGTCTTATATTTAGGATCAGAGGGAGTACAAGATAAGTGTTTTATGGTTGCCATTTACATTAAAACCGACTATAGCGCAGATGGCTAGTATGCGTTCTGCTCTACATAGAGGAGGGAAGGTCGGGGGTTCGACTTCACCATGGATCGTTATTAGGGACGAAAACATCTTTTTGGCTTGTATCCCTGCTTTTGTTCACTTCCTGAATTGACCGAACCAACTGTTTGTTCCATTTTGTTTGTCGGGCTGGTGGTTTGTTCTGTTTCTTAAGAACGTTATGTAACAGCCTTTCTAAAAAAAACTGAATCCTATGTCTTATGATTTAATATTTGCATACGTTCCCACCATCTCTAATTTATGTACCAATTAAAAAAATCGTATGCTGCTTGCTGCATGAAAGTTCTGTTACAGGCAAATCTCTTCCTTCAGATTTACTTAGTTTTCCCTTTTTGTTTGGTATATGGATTATTAACTAGAAATGGATATTGATGGTGACCAGTCTCATAGTATCAGCCAATATTCTTGTATGAAGTTTTCCATATTCAGATATAGAAATATCCTGTCTCAGAACTTTATATGCTGTAGACAGATGTATATGTTCTTTATTTTTTTCCTAGTTTGCCTTCTTGACCGTCTTCCCATCTATTAACATTGTCTCTGCTGCTTTTGTACCAGGGGAAGCTCTTGATGAGCATGTGAACACTCTGCTGTCTCTGGGAATGAACCCGAGGCACAATCCCTCGAGAGCACAACCCAACACCGACCTTGTAATAAACATAGTAGACATACCTGAGACGAGCAACACACCGGTAAGAACTTGTACACTGTACTTCATCAACACTCTGACAGATTAGCACCATACATCAGTTTTCTAAAGCTTGCTTAAACACCACAGCCCAAGGTGGCGCAGGTTGTTCCTGAACCTGTGAAGGAGATCCCAAAGGAAACAAAGTTCAGCTGCCCAGTCTGCATGAACGAGCTGGTCAATGCATCATCGACCATCTGCGGCCACATCTTCTGCCAGAAGTGCATCAAGGCCTCCATCCAGGCTCAGAAGAAGTGCCCTACCTGCCGGAGGAAACTGACCATCAGCAACTTCCACCGGGTCTACCTCCCGACGGCAGATAATTAAACCTATCTGCCATTCTTGGAGTATTAGAGCCGTGGCAGCTGTGACCCTTTTTTGGCACCGGCATTGTGGTGATTGTATCTGAGCTATTCTTCACAGGGTCATCATGAACATTCAGTTTTTTACTCAACAATTTAACAAGTGCTCGAGACGTGATTACCAATCTGCATACCTGGTGGTAGTGGACACCGTAGTAGTCTTTCCTTGTGGGAAAGTGCAAACCTGTGCTTGGTACTGTGAGATTAATGCTGGAAAATATTTGATACATTCCCCGTGTGTTTAGGTTTTTTTAGCGTTTCCTGCTTGTTTACGTATATGTTTCTTTCTCTGCAACTGTAGAAAATATTTGGGCTATGCGTTGTCACCCAAATTCTGACCCATTGGGCCTGGAGGGAGCAAGTGGCTGGCTGGCACTTTCCCACTGGGTGCTCCAGTTGTCACCTAAATTCAGACCCATTGGGCCTGGAGGGAGCAGCTAGCTGGCAGGCACCCTCCCACTGGGTGCTCCGGTCTCCAGTCGTGTGAGCGCTTCAGCGCTGCATGTGTCTCGAGCTGGCGACAGTTTCTTGGTTTTTGTTTGGCTTCAGATTTTCTTGGTTTTCATGATTTTTTTCTGAGTTTTTTTTTCTTGTTTTCGGTTTTATTCTTCTGTTTCTTTGGTTTTTAACCCTTTTCTTTCTATTGAGTGGGTTGCGCTTCTCGCATGAAAAGTACAACTGTGCTTTCAAAGTAAGCACAGTTGTGCTTCTCGTGTGAAACACATAACTTTGTTGTTTAAGAGGTGAAGCCAAAAAAAAAAGGTTTTCACGATATTATTTCTGAGTTTTTTTTTCTCTTGTTTTTGGTTTTATTCTTTTGTTTCGTTTTTTTCTCCTTTTTTTTCAGTCGAGTGTGTTTTTGCTTCTTGCGTGAAAAGTACAATTGTACTTTTAAAAAAGTGAAGCACAATCGCACTTATGGTATGAAAAACATAACTTTGTTGTTTAAGAGGTAAAACATAATTTTGTTGTTTAAGAGGTGAAGCATGGTTGTGCTTCCGCTTGAAGCAAAAAGAAAAGAAAGCACAATCTAGTACAGTTTTGAAGCACAGTTTAGTATAGTTTTAAAGCTTGGTTTAGTAGTTTTGGAGCACATATTTTGTCCAAAAAAAGTTTGGTGAAATTTATCAATATGAAATCTAATTTTAGAGAAACACAATAATGAAAACGCTCCATGATTTGATGCACGGTTTGAGAGATATATCATTTTAAAAAGTCAAATGTAAGGGGAAAAAAGCACCGTCGTGGTTTAAGTTTAAATTTGAACTAAAACCACGACAAGTATTTTGGAACGGAGGGAGTAGAAAACTAACCCACCCACCTCTCCCTAAGCAAGGGAAGAAAATCACCAAAACTCTCTTATTGTAACAAATGATGCGCATGTGCTTCGACACTTCTCATAATCAGAGAAGATGAGAGTGACCTTTGCAAAAGGTACAACTTTTTGTTTCAAATTTGAACCTAACCAAACATGGCAGCCAAACCCTAATGATAACACATGCTTTGCGAGATTACGAACCCCAACATTCGAGGTTCTATACTCATGACTAAAACAACAAGAATTTAAAAGGTTGGCCCATTCTTTATCTCTTGTGTGATGGCACCAAAACTTGCTCCGCTCCCTTCTTTTATTGCCTCAACAACAACCTTGCAATCAGAAGCAACTGATTTTTTCTGGACATAAAGATCATCAGCTAGAGCCTGAGCCTCCCTGATCGCTAACGATTCAAGGATTTGGGGATCGATTTGGTTCCTGTAAACGATAGCGGAAGCGCCCAAAAAGAGACTTGATCCATCTATGCAAATAGCACCTAGAGAGATAAAGGTTCCAGCTCTTGTGACAACGGCCTCACATTAATTTTCACGTGATCGGCCACTAGTGGGATTCAGTGCCTCGGCCATGGGCATGATAAAGCATGCGATGTTGTTCTCTGTTGCATGAAACTGATATCTTCAAGATATGAAGAAACAAATTATCCGCCGTAAACGGTGTCTGAAAAATGTTCTCATGGATAGCTTTTCGTAGAGAACTCTAGATGTCCCATAGGGTAACTATCATCAACGTGAACTGCTTTGCCGGGAACAACCAAAGTTTTGCGTTAAGTTTTGTTGTCATAATCATATGCTCAACCATCTATTCATTTGACAAGGCCCACACACTTTGCACTACATTGTAGTTAATGAGAGAATGGCGCCAGCTATTCTCCACTCCACATAAAGGGCAGACACATGTAGTCACCATGTTCCTATGCTGAAGAACATTGGTGGTGGGTAAAGAGTGTTGAGCCAGGCGCCATGTGAACACTCTAAGGTTTGATGGAACCGGTGTTTTCCAAAGGGATAACTAGCCCTTTGCTAGCTTTGCTGCCGAGTTAGATGTATCCTCCCTCTGTTCAAGCCATGCTTCCCTGCTGATTTTTGTTTTGACAATCATTTTGTAAGCCGATCGCACCGAAAAGAGACCTCTGTTATCCTCGTGCCATGCCCAAAAGTCTTCTACCTGCCTCGTGCAAAGTGGTATTGCAATATAGCTTCCGCATCAATAGGTAAAAAAACTTCTCTGATCCGGTCCTCACGCCGAGTTGCTAAAGTAGGGTCAATGATTTCCGAGACCATCCATGGCGGATTTGCAACCAAGGCTGTATACGGTTTCATGACACCCGATCTTGGGATCCAGTTGCGTGACCAAATCCTCGTTGAATTTCCGTCTCTGATTCTCCTTATAATTCCTTGCTTGATAATGTCACGACCGTCCAAGATGGCTTTCCATATCTGCGAAGGGTGGGAACCCAATACGACTTCCAATATTGAACTTGTGGGGAAGCATATTGCTTTGAGCATCCTGGCGCTCAAGGAGGATGGTTCATTCAACACGCGCTAGGCTTGTCTACAAAACAATGCAAGGTTCAAAATTTCAAGGTCTCAAAAACCCAAACCTCCAAGATTTTTGGGCCCGGTCATTATGTCCCAGGAGACCCACCAAGGTTTTCGTTAGCCTGTTTGCTGCCCCACCAAAAGGTCTTATGAGAGACATCACACTCTCACAAAGGCCCCTGGGAAGCCTGAAGCACACCATAGAAAATACTGGGGTTTCTTGTGCTATTGAAACTAGTGACTACATTGGATGGGGCATAGTTATTACTCAGCTAGAAACTCGAAGTTTTGTCGTCATCACAGAAAGGATGACTGACCAGTATCATACCAATTTAGGACCTATTTAGAATGCATGAATGCATGTAGTAAAAATTAAGAATAGGAAGAAACACTGGGAATAAGAATAGGAAGAAACATTGGCAATAAGAATAGTTAAGGAAAAAATAGGAGTGAAAACCATAGTAAAACTTTCTAATATGTACCGTTTGAAATGCACAAATTGGAGACCACATGAATCTTAGTAAGGATGGTCAGATTACGACCAAATTAAGCTCTTGTCCAAAAATACATTAAATTTTGGGATGGTTATTTTGGAACAGAGGGTAAAGAGATAGTTTTGTCCCCCTAACCCTAGGTGGCTAGGGCAAACTCTCCCCTCCAGACTTCACTGGCAAGCCTTTGGATTCGCCTCCCCTTTGCATGTCACTCCGATGGCCGTGGCGGGAAGGTGAATCCTAGTGCCTTCGCTTCGTTTAGTAGTTTAGAACTACCATCAAGTTCACCTCTTTGCCATCCCCAAACTACCATCTCTGCCATGTCATCTGGTATGATAGAGAAAATTATCGTTCTTTAGATGCATCTCTTATTAAGGAATGATCGACCACTTTCGGGTTCAATCTTTCAAATCACCAAGAGAACGTCTTGCCGTGAAACCTTGGCACGGTATGAGGTTTCTTCTCATAGAAATGAATGATCGACCATGCATATCACTAGTAATGTGTAATATGCAAACATTTTAATGTGGCAAGTAGAGCATCACAAGCTTCCTAATAAATCTTCCCCGATAAGTTGTTACCGAGGTCTGAGGCTATTCAAATACTTTTTCTTTGGACCCTGATAAGTGCCACACATGTGGCATGAACACATGGCAACTCCGAACGTTTCTTATGGCTAGTTTAGTGACGCGAGGATGGCAACTTTAGTTGTTAAGCATGGCAACTTTCTATTTGGATGGCAAATTTCAGTTTTTTTGGGTTTGTTTTTTCTTTTCGGATGGCAACTTTAGTTGTAAAAACCGCCAGGACGGGATTACTTCATGCCACATGTGTGGCACCTATCATTTTGGTTTTATTTTTGGATAACTGGATGGGTTGCTTTCACAACTCCCAATAAAACCATCCCCAATAATCTATTTCCCTTTCTTGGTATACTTGTGCAAACAATATGAATACTTATTTTTCACATCACTAAAATTCAAAACATTATGTTATAGTTGTACTTTCAACAAGTGAAGAACAATTCAAACTCACATTTCCTAATTTCAAAATTCGAGGCCAGGGTGTCGCCGCCAACCAAGATTGGACGTCGGGGGGGAGGGGGAGGCTGTTAGGGGGAGGGGGATTGGGGAATCGTGCGGACACAGGCGGTAGGGGAGGACCGACTTGGGCTGGTGCAACCATCCAGGGCAGTGACTCGAGAGAGGAGAGGGCGTTGGCTTGGGTGGGAAATGTGACCTTTCTTCCCACCACTGATTGGGGTGGATATTGCGGAAGATGCAAATCCCCTTCTATATGGGAGGATTTGGGATGTTATTTTGCTGATCACAAAAAAACTATTAGGGATAGGGAAGCTACAAGAGGGCATTTTTCGGCCCAACTCATTCAATACAAGAAACTTATTGAGAAAATGAGAGCTGTTGAAGATGGTCCATCAGTATATAGCCTGCCTGCTCTCTGAGTCTGCTCCGATCCATGCTCCATGGTTATCATGGTAAGAATTAGAGGCTTTGTCCTCTTTCCTCCCCACACTCTTTGCCCACTTCCCCCCTAAAAAAATCAGAAAAGAGGACACCGTAAAATTCATCCACCCATAATACTCGTTGCAACATCAACACATGTTAACAATAGTGGCACGGTTGTCCCACTATGCGTCCCCCTCAAGGAAACCCCCACTTCATCTCTACCTATTTGACTGGTGGCGCTTGTTGCGGGAAACTACCGGCGCGGAGGATCCACCATGGAGCTTGAAGTGGCACTCTGCCCTCCGTTCTCTCTTGTTGGTGCCAGGTCAGGTGCTCCGTGCTCGCCAAAATTTGTTCTACTATAGTGCAACTCGTGGTGCTTGTGCCAGTGGGCTTCTGTGTGAACCTTATCTTGCCGAGAGATACACGTGCATGATGTTATTTTGGTAAATTTCCTATTATGCACATGATGTATTTTCTTAAGGTGGTACACCCACAAAAATGTTTCTAGCTCTGCCCTGTAAATCAGTCTTAGAATTTTATGCTAGTGTCCCCTGTAAATCATGTTTCTTGTTTATTAACTTGATTTGTGTTGCTTTATTTCCAAGGGGAAACCCCCAACGAGCATGTGAGTACAATACCACTCCGAAACTTGTACTAAATCAAATACACTTATTTTGGGACGGAGGGAGTAGCTCTGGGGATGGGGATGAGCTCCAGTCAAGGTCACTCGAGAGTGTCCA
>CBMN010201748.1:0-11245 GCA_000582825.1 Hordeum pubiflorum | reverse complement strand
GAGGGGCTTGGCGTCGTCAGAGTCGTCGTCGGAGGAGCAGGTGGGAAAGGGGAGGGCCGCAACGGAGGCGGAAGAGGCCATGCGCCCGCGCAGGAGGAGCCGAGCGGTGGGGAGGGCGGTGACGCGCGCGATGGTCGCCAACGGAGGGATTCACCGGTGGGCGCCGTGATGGCGGACCGAGAGACGGTTTTCGGGTGCGGAGGGTGGGCTGAAACGGCGGCGGCGGGGATTTGGAAATATGGGGCCGGATCTGCGATTAACCGGAGTATGCTTCATTCAGCCCAGCACAAGTTAACAGACCATATCCAATAGGGCCAATCCTATTTGACGCCCGCAGGCGTCAAAATGATGGGGCGACGCCCACGTGCGAGGCAAATTGGACAGGCCCACATCAGCGTTTTTCTGCTGTTTTCTTCGCTGGGCTGCTGAAGCGTTTTCTTTTCAGTTTTCCGTTGATGGTTTTTTGTTTCAGTTTTTCCTGCTACTCCATTTCCTTTGTTGCACTAGTGCAGCCTTTATTTTGGTTTTCCAGTTGTGGTTTCTTCTGTTGTTTTTCCATCAGATTTTTTCTTTCATTTTTATTTTTCGTTTCATTTTTTCGTTTTCGTTTTCCCCTTTCATTTTTAATAAACGGAAAAAGATTTTTCAAACATGGTGAACATTATTTTCACATACAGAGAACATTTTTCCAATACATGTTGAACAATTTTTTAAACACGACGGACATTGTTTTAATACAGAGTGAACATTTTTATTAAACACGCTGACCATTTTGTTAATATACACTGAAGATTATTTAAATGCACAATTAATATATTTTTAATATAGACCAAACCATTTTAAATAGGTGCTGGACATTTTCTTAATATACTCCGATCATTTTCCAAAATTTGATGTATTTTAATGAAAAGCTAACCATAAAAACCGAAGCAAAATGAATAAACCAAATAACCTGTTACAGAACGCCTCATGGCTACAGAAACAAAGGTTGTCACGCTTACTGGGCTGGCCCATTTCGCCTCGCTTCAGTGTAGGTTGTACTTGATGCCAATGGGTGTAACTAAGGAGCTCTCATCTAATAGAAGATTTTGTCTCTTCTAGCAAATAAAAGATTTTACCTTGTCCGAAGTGTCATTTTACAAGACTTTTCAACAGTGGGAGGAAAATATAAAATTAGAGCCTGCATGTCGGTAACACGTTAACAAGATCTGATGCTAGCCCTAGTTGTTATTGACAAAAATAAAGAAACATGAATGTCACATTTTATTTCATTTGTTATTATCTATCCTAGAAATGTTCCTTGTGGAACACAAATCTAGTGAACGTTCTCATGTTCATTTTGTGGCAGAGTCTTTCCAGTTGTCTTCCCAAATCATCTGGCCCGCAGTAGAAAACCCCTGCCATTGCATTCCATTTCCATATAAGAATAACAAACATGTGAACTTGAAACTGTAAATTTCATGGACAAAATGTCCCAAATTAAACAATAGGAAACTCATGATAACAGGGTCATATATCTGCATCTCTTTCCCCTTTCGACACATCTCAGACAAGAAACTGGGGATAATTGCTTTGTCGTACGATGATTTGGCTGACCGTGCATCTTCTAAATTACATTTTTTTTTGGGTAGAACATTAGTTGCATATATATTTGCTAAGTTGTTAGACAAGAACAGAAAAGTCATACCTATCCTTTCTCCAATATGTTTTCTTGCAAGACCATGGAACACCCTAGGCCAGTTTGGCCTCGAAAAGTGTGTACGAACCTGCAAGTTGAAGAATTGCCTTGTGATTGACAATTTGACATTGCACATAATGAATGGTTCGCATTAACTAGCCTTGGCAAGGCACCAAATGGCAGAATAATAGGAATGTCGTACAATCTTCAGTTTGGTTAGCTGTTTAGGAGAAATACTTACTGGAGTTTTCGAGATGATATCAATGCCATGGCGCGCGAAATGAAGAGCTTGAATTGCACTTATCAGCATTGACCGCTTGTCACCCTCCTGGTAAATGCTTGTTAGATAATTGTACATCTCTATCACACCCTACGAGCACAACGAGTGATACATAAGAGAGAAAACAGCAAAGCTTGCGTTGTCATGGAAAATACCAATCCAGAAGTAGATATAGGCACTTTAGAATAGTCATCAAAATGTAACCTGTTTGCTGTCTCGAGCTGAAACCTCCTTCATGATGTCCCTAAACCACTCAAAGGATCCTTGCTCTCTTGTCACCCAATAAAAGTAGGCCTTCCTCAGCCCATTGGCACTATGATGATTTGTTGTGCAGCCTTCCTGCAATGGATTGGGGAGATTATGATAAATCATTTTGTATGCAGATGCATAGCTGGTTACACATTATGAGCAGGCTGTACTGGTCATTGCCTTATCCAGGTCGTTAGCAATGTCTTTGAGGACACTTATGAACGGTGTTGCCCCTATTCCAAGCCCTATTAGCAAGACAATTTCATATTTCGAGTGATCTTGTGATGCTGCACCGTATGGGCCATCAACAGATACTTTTGGCAGGTCGAGGGTGCTGCGACGCAATGCCTACAAAATGTTAAGTGCTCATATATTATATGTATGGTTACAGTACTGAGATAGCTACCTGAAGCATTATTCAGAGGATGTAGAGTGTTTTACCTCATGGAACATATCATACACATGGTAGCTCCAGTCACCCAGAGATCTGATGTGGATGCTCAAATGATCATCATCTGGTGCAGAGGTAAGAGAAAATGGGTGCCTGAAACACAGAACGAAATAGATCTAGAATTAGCAATAATACCCATGCTACAAACTTGCAAGCGATAAAATGAAGTGCAAAACAGTAACGAAACTGATATAGCACCAACTATTTACCAAAGCTTCAGTACCATGCTAAGCTCACCATTCAAATTTCGATACTTGTGGACACTGGACAAAGACATACATTCCACTTTGATAGCGAAAACCTGGAGGCTTTGTCATCCTGAGAGAAAGTACCTTCCCTGGATAAGTCGTTGCCTGTAAAAAAACATACCGAATCAGATTTGTTACAAGATGGAGGTGCGTAGAACAAATAAATTTTCATTGGGATGAAGAGATATGGCAGATGATCACGCACATCGAGGATCTTCGAATCATATGACATAGATCTGATTATCCTGAACATTCGCTCTCCAAGGTAGATAATCACAGGAATCACCACATACACCCATGTCTGCATGCACTTTGAGACGGCATGCATGAGATAACAGGGATATAAACATAATGATCTTACTTTATTCAATTCATATTACCGTCTTCTCTGATACGTCCTTTGCTAGGTAGAGGAACATGGAATGCACGATCAGGAGAACATAGACAACAACGAACAGATGATGTGAGTACCAGAAAGCATTGAATCCCGCAATCCGTCTGACCAGAGGTGGGAGAGATCCTGGATTTCTTCTTGAAGGCCTACTGGCAAGCAGGAAAGCGATCAGCATGAGCACCACCATGGCTATACCAGTTGTTCCCTCGATTGATGTCACTATCTCCATGTATGATGGCTGGTGATAGCCAAAATCACCAGCAATTGTGCGCCCAAAGATGGTCTTATCTGCCATTGCAATCCTTGGGATGTCACATGATAGGTGAGTACCACCATGGAGGATTATGCCGATCACAATTCCTGCAGCAACAAGCTAAACCGGAATATGAGTGTTATACTCGGACCAATTGGAGTATACAAGCGAGGCAAATGCAATGCACATTACATTTGATAAATGATCACACCTTGTGGAAGTTAATATTGTCATTAAATGGAATGACAGAGTTGATGCTATGGCTTCTCCTAAGCCAAGTGATAGTGTTACGGCATACAGGTAGGAGCACAATGGCCATGTTGAACTTAAGAGTCTCTGCAGCGCCCTTGGCAGTTGGCAGGCAGTATCCCATGACCTCGAATGCCAACCGCTGGCGATACTGCATGAACTTCCAAGTGAAGAGTGCAGCACATGCTACAAGCCACATGACAATTACCCATATTCGTCTCCAGTGAGCACGAAACAAGACAATGGCTGCCGATGTCATACATTGTATGTGTTTGGTCGGTATAGGTGTTGACCAGCAAGTAGGTTGGAGATCATTCAGTGTCACCTTTCTTGTTCCGCTCAGCTGCATGTTTGAGGATTTTGCAAGGACAATAAATTGGATTTATATTATCAATATGAAGAAAATCAAATCAGTGATTATAAAATACTGCCTGGTGCTAGTAGATCACCTTTGTTAATCCCTGGCCTGTTTGGATTTCTTCCAGGATCAAGTGAGTGTATTCAGTTGCTTCGTCTTGGCTTAATGAGAGCTTGTTCAAAGAGGAACTGAACATTATCGCCTAAGAAATTAAAAGCATGTAAATACACAGTTCTAACCTATTAATAATCATGTGTTAGACTGTTTGCATCATACCTGCTTGATATCTTTTTCAGTGAGATGGCTACTTGAGTTTCTTTCACAGCTACAGATGCATACATGTAAAGAAACTGTGTCAACAGTTTTTTATTCCGTGTAAAATAGAGACTGGACTCATACGAGTTGCAGTTGACGCAGAATACCTATCCAATGCTATTCTGATCCCATGGCTAGAAGAACGACTGATGGATCTGGTGATGTTTTGATTGACCAGAATAGGCTCTTCCGCCGAACTAGCAGACCCATTCTCACCTACAGAGTAAGAGTATGAGCTCATAACAAGATGCAAGTAACAAGCAGACTTAAATTAAACAACAAAATAGGGCTATTTTTCTTGAAAACCCATTCAATATTTTCATCCCAATATTCTAGATACAAAGAAAAACATCAATACTACGATCTTCATTTTAACCATTCAAAATTGATCCCTAGGCATGGTATTCAGTATTATTTTTCAGGTAAACCTCACAGAAACTAGGACAATGTTTATAGTTTTACTGTTACTTGATTACTATTTTTGGAAAGAGGTTTAAACACCCCTGGGCTCTGCATCGATTCATGCACAGAGACTTTCCTTCATGAGTTTGAACAGCTGTAAAATCTCACAAACTGATACAAAAAGGCACCGAGGCTAACACAAAGCTATGACAACCAAAAAGAAAACAAGACTACATATGATGCCTCATGCTTCAGAAATCCTGTTAATGGATCGCCATCCATATCAATTGAATATATCATGAGCTACCGTATCCCATAGTTCATCCAAAAGATTAAGCCGTCGAGACAACGTGGGCCAATATAATGTTACTTCAACATTTGGAGAAAACAAATTTACACGCGTATGTTCTTTCTGAATTAAAAATTGGATATTTAGATTTCTCAAGAAGGACCGGTGGTTAGGATTTTCTTACACTTCATTTTCTTTTGATACATCAGCTCCCATTGTCCCTAAACATTGCCAATTTTAGCCACATATGTATCCTCAATTTGGTCATACAATAGCTAACTCTATGTCTATGGTAAGGTTACTCATAGTTTCAGACAGATTATATTAGCTTGACGCCTGTTAAATGAACAAGAAATGAATGACGTGGCAGGAAAGGTGGTTGTGCACTTGTGCTCCTGAGGTTTGCACAAGAATAAGGCAAAGGCGTCTGAGAGATAGAATGGGTTCACAGGCATGGAACAAACACCCTGCACTTTAAGCAGTTCACGTTGAAGCATAACAGCAAACAGTTGGTGTGCAAGGCTGCAGGCTCCCAAACCAAACAGCACATAGCACAACCACGCATACAACTCGACAATCTATCCATGTATTCGTATGCATCAGTGACTACATTCATCTAGCAAATATAGCAATGTTATGTTATGCAACGATCCCGCCTACCTTCGTAAAGAACTCGGCCTCGCTAACTTGTGTGGCCGGGATGAGAAGAAAGCCACGCGATTGGAGGATACGGCAGGTCAGGATGGAGGAGGTTTGCAGGCTGGCGGGTTGGAACGATCGAACGAGGCGCGGAAAGACAAAGAGACGATTGCGATGGCCGCGACACAGAGACGGAGGGAGACTGCCATTTCTTCAGCGTTCTATTGCACTTTCTATTTTCCAACTTCCTATTGTATCTTTATATTCTCCCCTGTTTCATGATGCAGAGCCTAAAATGTTGTCAAAAATCAAATTTTACAAACTTTGAACAGATTTGGTAGAGAAAATCATATAGAACCAGGTGATTTCCCCACGGCGGGAATTTAAAGGTTAATTTGAGATGAATTATATATTAATGTAGTGCGTTTGCGCTTTTCGAGATCTAAATTTGATCACATATTTAACCAACGAGACCGACTGTGACGGGAGCAAAAATTATACCACTGAATTCATATCACACATTTAACCAACGAGACCGACTGCGACGGGAGCAAAAGTTATACCACTGAATTCGTATGACATTGAGGAACTTAGATATCAGGAAACGCGGACGCACTATATTGTGGAACGGAGGGAGTACTACTTTCATTGTGTGTGAGCAAAGATTATACATGTGGTTAGCCTGGGGCTGGGTAATTATTAGTGGATACTACTCCTTTTAGTTTTCTATAAGGTTGGTCTAAATTCAGTAAGTGTATGGAGACATGGCACACTTGGTGAGGTGGGTGTTAAGAAAATTAGAGCAAGATGATACTCCACGCGTTGTTGCGGCAATCTTATTAGAAAAATTGCATTATTAGGCTCTACATAGACAAATATAACTAATGAAAATAAAATGTAAGAGTATTTCTTGATACACACCTTTAAAACATTTTAAAAATATGAAGCATATAACAAAATCAAGTATAAAAGAGGAAAAAATAGATTGCGGTTAAAAGAGTGTCATGGACCGTGTCCATGAGAGCACAAAACTTAGTGCAAAACATTTAATGGGCATGGCATTGCTGCATGGATATAAGAAAATGTATAACTTAAATACATGGCTTGTTGATGCGGCATGGTTGTATGGCTAGAGAAAATAGCTTCTTGTTGTAGCTATTTGGCAATAGAGAAAAAGAGAGTCGTTTATAAAAAAGGTGAAGAATAAACTATATAGGTATGCTCTAAGGGCCCAACACATATACCTTGTCTATAAGAGCACAAAACGTAATAACCAATAATAACCAATGATTTACACATATGAACTGATGACTCGCAGTGTTGCATGGATATGTTAATGTAAAACTTAAACTTATAACTTACATACATGGCATGCTGACGTGGAATGGCTAGGAAAAACATGTAGTGGGTTGTGTCATAATTAAATATAACATGGTTTAAAACGCACTTAAAATCCACTAGTGCATGTTGCATGGTAGAGAATTCTCATGCATAGATGGAACGGATGCTAGTGAGTCTACCTAGTAAATCTTATGGCTAGAACATTTTTGATGATGTGAAAGCGTGCATGTTGATATAACTAGAAGTAGTGGGGATCACTCTCTTAGGTATATTGTAAAAAGTTAACCAATGACTTACTGTATGAACTGATGATCTGAGAGTCTTGCATGGATATGCTAATGTAAAAGATGAAACTTATAACTTACATACATGGCATGCTGATGTGGCATGGCTAGAAAAAATAGGTAGCGTGTAGTGTCATAATTAAATCTAATATGGTTTCAAACCCACTTAAAATTCACTAGTGCATGTTGCATGGTAGAGAATCCTCATGCATAGACCGAACGGATGCTAGTTGGCCCGGTTAGTAAATCTAATGGCTAGAACAATTTCGATGATGTGGAAGCGTGCATGTTGAGATAGTTAGTAGTGGGGATCACTCTCTTAGGTATATTGCAAAAAATTAATCAATGACTTACATGCATGAACTGATGATCTGATGGTGATGCATGGATATACTTTTGTAAAAAATTAAACTTATAACTTACATACATGGCATGTTGATGTGGCATGGCTAGGAAAAATAGGTAATGGGTTGTGTCATAATTAAATATAATATGGTTTAAAACCCACTTAAAGTCCACTAGTTCATGTTGCATGGTAGAGAATTCTCATGCATAGATCGAATGGATGCTAGTGGGTCTAGCTAGGAAATCTAATGGCTAGAACAATTTTGATGATGTGGAAGCATGCGTGTTGAGATAAATAGAAGTGGCGGAGATCATTCTCTTAGGTATATTGAAAACATTAACCAATGACTTACATGCATGAACTGATGATCTCACAGTGTTGCATGGATACGCTAATGTAAAAATAAAATTTATAACTTACATACATGGTATGCTGCTGTGGCATGGCTAGGAAAACTAGGTAATGGGTCGTCACATAATTAAATCTAGTATGGTTTAAAACCCACTTAAAATCCACTAGCGCATGTTGCATGGTAGATAATTCTCATGCATTGATCGAACGGATGTTAGTGGGTCTAGCTAGTAAATCTAATGGCTAGAACAACTTTGATGATATGGAAGCATGCATGTTGAGATAGTTAGAAGTAGCAAGGATCACTTTCTTAGGTATATAGAAATATAGAATACCAGAAAATATTATTACATACATCATGAGATGTATTTTCATATTGTATATGTTCGGTATTGTAGATATAATCAGTTTTCTATATAAACTTGATCAAAATTTGTGAAGTTTGCGTTGAAAAAAAAACTATATGCACTTCATTAGGCAAACTTTTCTTCTTCTTTCTTCTCTTATCCACATCAGCCATGATCTCACGTGGCAAGATTAAAAGTCACCTTTCATAAAACACCCTTTTTTAGTTACATAAAAATATCTTTATTGTGTGCCCTAGAGCTATACAAAAGGAACTAGGAAAAAGAATCTAGTCATGCAAAATTGCACCATAGAAGATGTATAATTCTACCAAATAAAGACAGTAATTCTCAACATGCAATTTAGAGAGTGGGGTTTAATTTTTTTAGCCCTGTAAAACTACACTACGAGGAATGTTTAATTTCTGCAAAAAATATGACTATAATTTGAACGTGCAAGTTAGATATAGAAAAAATGCCTTTAATCTTACTCGCGTAAAATTGCTCTATAAAAATGTTCATTTTTAGTGAAAAATGACAACAGTTTTTGCTTATAAAATGGCAGCAATTCCTAATATAGCGTTAGATATAAAATGGTTTGGGATGCTCGTCGAAAGTTAATCAGAAGTATCTCAAAAATAGTTAATCAGAAGTTTAGCAAACTGAGCGAGATTAGATTTTATTTAGACAACTTCAGAATAGACAATTGCAAAATAGTATTCCCTCCGTTTCTTTTTAGTCTTTTTTTGCGTGAAAAAAAGAAACCGAGGGTGTACTATTTTGCAATTTTAGTCTATATATAAAGTTTGACTAAGTTTATATTAAAAAATATCGGCATTCACAATATGAAACCAATTATTAGATGCATTATGAAGTTAATTTTCATACTGTATAATTTTAGTATTGTAGATGTTTGATATTTTTTTATATAAACTTGGTCAAACTTTGCTTAGTTTGGCTTCAAACAAATTTTATATGCGGGGTAAAAAGAAACGGAGAGAGTACTAGCTACATACGGAGTATAACAGCGCATCTAGCCGAGGGATGGCTGTCACTTAATAATTTTCTCACAGTTGCGCTGTATTGTAACTTCCCCGCACTACCAAAAAACAGAACAGATTCTTCTAAAACTTCTCTGTAACAGAACACAAACGTATGTACTGGTAGTAAGGAACTACCCTAGTTGATGGCCGAAGTGAAAAAAGAGCTAGCTCACCAGCAGCGTTCCCTTGCGACGAGGACGAGCGACCAAACGTTCCCTCCATCTCGCTCCACTTGAGCTCCCCCTTGCCGTCGCGCTCCACGAACTCCATCCTATTCGTCGTCGACGGCGCGCGAAGCAGCCCTGCCGTTGCCCCGCCCGCCTCCACGTCTTCGCTGTCGCCGTCGCAGCCAAGGAATGACGCCGACGCTGGCAACGCCGTGCAGCGGCCATCGTCGTAGCCGTAGCCGTCGGCGTCATGGAAGAGCACTTCGATCTCCACCTCTGAAGCCGACCTCCCCGAAGGGCAGGCGCTGAGCGACGCCGACAGTGCATCGTTGCTGCCGGCCACGTTGGGGTTGGACACGAACTGTATCATCACTGGACTCTCCGAACAGATGATCGGTACCTGGGGAAACTCGTCATGCAGCTGAGACATTGGTGGAGTAGACTGTATGTGAGGGACCCTTGTCATGGCAAGTTTCTTTGGAAGTATATATGCATCATGGTTCCAATGCACGCAGACGAGTTTTGGAAAAACGTGTGTGCGCTAGAGTACAAGCTGGGCCGGTGATGAGAGGTGGTGTGGTTGATCACTTGATTGCGGGAGTTAGGAATGGCATTCATGCTTGCTTTCGGTTGGCTCGTCGTAAGATTATGCGAGCAGCCATATGCATGGGCGGCATCATCTGGTGGTACGTAGTGGGCTAATCAACATGAGCTGCTTACTTCGGTGCGGGTTGGTGGGAGCATACCATCTTCTTCATTTCTTGCAAAAAGAGAGCTTCCGGGCATTAAAGCAACTCCAACCGCGCGATCCAAACGGACGTGCGTTTTGTCCGCGTTTTGTTCGTGTGAGTCAGTTCGTCCGTCATTTTTGTAAATGGGTCGGCCGCGCGCTCAACGCGCCGACCCATTTTTCGTCCGCGCACAAACATGTTTTACTCTAAAAAAGGCCCGCGGCCACAGATCATGCCAGCCACCATGCCAACGTTCAGAGTTCATGCCGGCGATATGCCAGCGGCCGGCATACATATGCCGGCCTACAAAAAAAATACGCAGTTTTCAAGCTGGACGCACTTGCCAGCAGGCCGGCACACATGCTAGCAAACAAAATGAAAATGTAGTTCGATCACGCCATCTCAGCCGTGGTCATGCCCGCACACCGCGGCATGGATCAATGGTCTTCGAAGCTCATCATGTCGAGCTGCATCTTCTCGAACCAAGACCGCTTCCTCGGAGAGAAGGTGCTCAAGTCCACCTTCATGAGCTCGACCCCCTTCATCATGCAAGCAAGCCGGACTTCTCTTGCTTTTGTGGCTGCTTTGGTGGCCTCGATCTCTAGCATCTTAGCTTGCTTCTCCGCCTCCAATGCTAGTTTCTTGTTTTGTATCTCCATGAAGGCCTTAAGTTGCTCCTCCTTGGCTTGCCGGCGCTTCTCCTCTCTTGACTCTTTGTCCGGCAGTGGGTGACGGAGCGGCGATGAGCCTCTGCTGGCCACGGCCACCGCGACAGCGAGCCCGTGCTGGCCTGGGTTTAACCCTAGCAGCAGCAGGGTCTGCATCGTGGCCTC
>CBMN010200948.1:0-13196 GCA_000582825.1 Hordeum pubiflorum | reverse complement strand
TCATTCTCCTAATGATGTGATCACGTTATCAAATGACATCTCATGTCGATGGTCTGGAAACCACGACCATCTTTGACCAACGAGCTAGTCTACTAGAGGCATACTAGGGACACAGTTTTGTCTATCTACCCAGACATGTATTTGAGTTTCCAATCAGTACAATTATAGCATGGANAATAAACAATTATCATGAACAAGAAAATATAATAATAACCATTTTTCTTATTTCCTCTAGGGCATATTTCCAACAATACAATGGACATTGTATAGAGGTTACTTTAATTAATTTGGATCGAAGGGAGTAATTGTTTTTGGGAGTATTACATTGTGGTTATCTACGAAATAATGCATAGTAAGTTGCAAAAAAATGTCGTGTTTTAAACACCAAAAAAATGTGAAATTGCCATGAGACTATGTGAAACACTATAAAAAATTACACCTGCCCTCCAACCAAGACGATAAAATTACAAAATTGCAAATGGTTTGAAAGGAAAAAATATTCTATACCCATGGAAAATTTTCCATGGCATTTTGTGATATGTTGTGAAATTTGCCATGTTGCAAATTTTCTTTTGCCATGCTGCGAAAAAATAAATTTGCCATGGTCCAAAAACTAAATTTGCATAGTCAAAAATCTATTTTTCATGGCCCCAAAACGAAAATTGCCATGGTAATATACAGAAAGAAGTAATAATATTGCCATGGATGAATTAAAAAAAGGAATTTTTCCATGAATCTACAACTAATTTGTTGCATATTTTTGCCACCTGGTGAAAAAAGGTTTTTTTAATGTAAATTTGTCATTATCATTTTTTTTGCCACCCCTGCTAGAAAAAACTACTATCCTTGCAAACAAATATAAGACGTTAAAATGAAGGGGGATTTGAAACCAACTCTCCTAGGTGGAGGCTAAAGGCCCTAACCAATGAGCCAGCCCATGCATTTGTAACATTTGTAATGAGATCATCTGCGTCCCTTTTGTTTTGTTGCAAACTAGTAAGAAAATGACGGACGCGGAGTACCTTGTCTTGAGCTCGTATGCTCCCTAATAAACAGTAAAATCAGAAGAAAAAAAAGTAAACAAATTCGAAAGATCTTGATTTTTTCAGCACTAACTTTGACAAATGTTTGGTGTGCTTGCAAAAAATTATCATAAAATGACATTCCTGGAATTCTTGGTAAAAACACACTCCAAAAATGCGAAAGCATTTTGGAGTGTTTTTTTTTTAACCAGACTTCCAGGAATGTTATTCCAGGATAAAGATTTACAAGCCCTGAGAACATTTGTAACACTTTACGCCCAAAAAAAGTCAGATGTTTTTTTTTAATTTGAGCTCGGGAGTACAAAGGGACTTTCGGGAAATGACGCGACTCTCTTCTCTGCTCGGAGATCTATGCAAAGAAACAAACAGTTCAAAGGTCCTGATGCTCCAGGGACACGAGATATCATTTCCCTAAGGTTTTCTTTTCCAGGAGAATTCCGACTAAGCAATGCGAAATGTGTTGTTACTGTTTCACATCGGGATTGCTAAATCTCACTTGTCTTAGTCAATGCTATATTTGTGGGATCTTACATGAAGATCCGTACAAATTTTTCTTTTAGTTTTTCCGTTTCACATATATAAATCCTTCTAGTTGGGATAGGGGCTACATGAATCAATGCAATGCTGGTTCCAGATAATCCACAATTAAGCAGCTTCGCTGGATTTGGATCCGGTGAACATCTCACATGATCGTTGGCCCCTCCACGACGATCGATGCGGCTCACCCGAAGATGAATCTGACGCCATTACTCATCCAGCCAACTCCGACGGATATGAAATTAGAGCTGGCCGCCTACTTATTCGCGACTCCGATCACCGTAGACGTGTAGTGCACAGCACCGGCGCCGCGTATTTCTCTCGGTGCAACGACGATGACCAGACCACTCGTGCTTCTGTGCGTTCTGCTCGCCGTCGTTGTCACCGCCGCGGCGTCGGCGGCCAGGGAAAACGAGGAGGAGCGGTCCTGCTACATCGTGCATGTCGCTCACGCACACGCGCCGCCGCTGCCGCGCGGTGGCCTGCGCGCCACCCGGGCGTACGCCACCTTCCTGCGTGACCGCATGCCGGCGGACATGTCCCTCCCGGCGCCGCGGGTGCTCTACTCCTACTCCCACGCCGCGACGGGCTTCGCGGCGCGCCTCACGGGGCGCCAGGCCGCGCACCTCGCGTCCCAGCGCTCCTGCTCGCCGTCGTGCCCGACGTGATGCAGCAACTGCACACCACGCTGACGCCATCCTTCCTCCGTTCCTCGGCCTGTCCGCGTCTTCGGGCTTGCTGCCGGCGTCCAACGGCGCCTCGGACGTCGTCATCGGCGTCCTCGACACTGGCGTGTACCCCATCGACCGCGCGGCTTTCGCGGCGGACCCGTCGCTGCCGCCGGCGCCCGGAAAGTTCCGCGGTGACTGCGTCTCGGCTCCGTCGTTCAACGCCTCCGCCTACTGCAACGGCAAGCTCGTCCGCGCCAAGGTCTTCTACAAGGGGTACGAGGTTGACCTCGGAGGCCCGATCAACGAGACGGAGGAGTCCAAGTCGCCGCTCGACACCCTCGGCCATGGCACGCACACCGCCTCCACGGCCGCCGGCTATGCCGTCCCGAACGCGGCTTTCTACGGCTACGCCAGAGGGGACGCCGTCGGCATGGCCCCGGGCGCGCGCATCGCCTCGTATAAAGTGTGCTGGAAATACGGATGCGCGACCTCCGATATCCTCGCGGCGTTCGACGAGGCCATCGCCGACGGGGTCGATGTCATCTCCGCTTCGTTCGGCTCCTCCGGCTATGCGTTGGCGTTTTATATGGACTCCACCGCCGTGGGCGCCTTCAGCGCCGTCCGCAAGGGCATCGTCGTCTCTGCCGCTGCCGGGAACTCCGGCCCCGTAGAGTCCACGGCCAACAACATCGCGCCGTGGTTCTTGACCGTCGGCGCGTCCACCATCAACCGACGTTTCCCGGCGGACGTCGTCCTTGGCAACGGCGATACCTTTTCTGGCGCTTCGCTCTACGCCGGGCCCCCGCTTGGCGCAACCGAGATACCACTTGTGTACGGCCGGACCGCCGGCTCAAAAATCTGTGAGGCTGGGAAGCTCAACGCCAGCTTGGTCGCCGGGAAGATCGTTTTGTGCGACCCCGGCGTGATTGCTGCGCAAGGAGAGACCGTCAGACTTGCCGGTGGCGCCGGAGCAATCCTCACGATCATCAAAGATTTCGGCGAGCTGGTCGTCGGAAGCCCTCACACCTCCCCTGCCACAACCGTCACGTTCGCTGACGCCAAAAGGATTAAAAAATACATAAGCAACACTACATCACCGGCGGCGACGATCGTGTTCCACGGCACGGTCATCGGCCCGACGCCTGCTTCCCCTAGAATGGCACCCTTCTCGAGCCGCGGGCCGAACCTCCATGCGCCGGAGATCCTCAAGCCGGACGTCACGGCCCCCGGCGTGGAGATCCTCGCCGCATGGACCGGCGCCGCCTCACCCTCGAGCCTCGACAGCGACACGAGACGAGTGCACTACAATGTGCCATCGGGCACGTCCATGGCGTGCCCACACGTGAGCGGCATCGCCGCAATGCTCCGGCAGGCGAGGCCGGAGTGGAGCCCCGCCGCGATCAAGTCCGCCCTGATGACCACCGCATACAACCTGGACAGCGCCGGCGACGTCATCGGAGACATGGCCACGGGCAAGGCGTCCACGCCGTTCGCGCGCGGGGCAGGGCACGTGGACCCCGACCGCGCCCTTTTACCCGGGCCTCGTGTACGACGCCGGCACGGACGACTACGTCGCCTTCCTGTGCGCGCTCGGCTACACCGCCGACGAGGTCGCCGTCTTCACGAGGGACGGCTCGTCGACCAACTGCTCGACGCCCCCGGGTTCCGCCTATGTGGGAGACCACAACTACCCGGCCTTCGTGGCGGTGCTCACCATCACGCAGCGCCGCGTGGTGCGCAACGTCGGCAGCGATGTGGATGCCACGTACCGAGCCACGGTCACCAGCCCCACCGGCATGCGCGTCACCGTGAAGCCACGGAAGCTGCGGTTCAGCAAGACGCAGATCACACAGGAGTACCAGGTCACCTTCGCTATCCGAGCTGCGCGGAGCATCAAGGAGTACACGTTCGGGTCGATCGTGTGGAGCGACGGCAAGCACAAGGTGACGAGCCCCATTGCTATCGCCTGGTGGCCGCCGGTGAGCGAAATCGCGGGGATGTGATGTGGGTGTTGAACTCTTGGTTCCGCAAGTTGCTGAGCGGTGACGCTCATGCGGTGGGGCTGGATATTTCTCCTATATTTGTGCACGCAAACGCTTGTTTGATCTTGCAATCTCGTGACACTACTTAATTTTGCATTAGAAAATTTAAAAGGAATTTATTTTTAGAATTAATCTACATGAATCAAAACTATTATTAAATTTACACTACTGTATAATTGTTTTAACATATTGTGGGAAATTGCAAGTTCTATGAATTTTTGATGCAAATTTTGGTCATTGTTTGCTTTGAGTTGTTCTTCATTTTTCTTCTTCTTTAGGGTAATACCAATGCCCTTAATTCATTATCCCTAAAATGCAATTTATTTTTATTTTATTGTTTATCATGTCTTTGTTCATTGATGCTTACTCAATTGCTTTTGAAAATTGGATTTCTCCTACATTTTGCATGACCCTAATTAATTTTGTGTTAGGAACATAAAATGAAAATTATTTTAATGATTCATCAAGTTGAATCACAATTATTATTAAAGCCACAATATTATATGATCGTCCTTTCATATTTCATAACAGTGCATACTCTATGAAATTTCCAGGCACCTGAACCATAGGTGCTCCCAATTTTCAGTCCACTGTAGCTATATGTAAGTCGCCAAATTTATTAGCTTCTGCTAAATGTCAGGTACATGAATTTTTATTTCGTGTCAGTCAAATCTGTGGTCGTGGACTTCTTCATGAACCGTGCAGCTCCGTGGCGTTCGACAGGAATCGACTAACTGTTTTTTTTTTTTCATTTTCAGTACACTTTTCGTTCGCTGTATGTGGCTTTGCCCGTTATTTAGTTGGGTTGGAAGCCTCCTACACATGTAGTGTGGGCTGCTACTTGAAAGCTTTATGCCTTTCTCCCTTCCACTTCCCTTGCCTCCTCGTTCATTTCGTGTGTATCCTTCAGTCTTGTTGTTCGTGACATCTCTTCTTCCCCTCCTCATTTCTTCACCTTCAATATCCTAGATGCGGGGAGCATCAAGGAGTACACGTTTGGATTGATCGTGTGGACTGATGGCAAGCAGAAGGTGACGAGCCCCATCGCCATCGCCTGGTGGCCGTCGGTGAGCAAAATCGCGGCTATGTGATGTTAGTTTGGCTCCGTAGTTGCCGAGCGCATTCCTGGTTTGTTTAGCATGGTTGCAACTCGCAAGTGCTTTCCCTAATTTTCAGCGGTTTTGTTATATATGCGACACCTGAAAATTTTCTATGCTGCAGTCGAATATGCAACCGTCTATTCCTTTTTCTTTTCTAGATTTTCAGCCGTTTATTCATGTGGTCGTGATTCCTGTGTTTGGGCTGTAGTTGACTGACATGATTTTCGTTTTCAGCCCTTAGTAAGCACGACAGTAGTGCTTTCGTTTTCCAGTAGACGTTTGTTGTAGCTTGGATCGCTCTCCCTTTTCATTTCTTTTTTAGAAATTTCTCTTTTATTTTTCCAGCAAGTGTGACGGTGATATTAATTTTCGCGTTCCAGTTGTCCAAGTGATTCATATTTTGTGTGTGTCAGGTATTTTGTTTTTTTGCTTTGTGTGTGTTAGTATTTTTTAGTTCTTGTGTGTGCGCACGAGATTGCTCGAGTAATTCTTGTGTGTGCCAGTCTTTTTTCCTCTCTTTGTGGGTCTATATTTTTTCTCATGTGTGCACACATCTTGTGGGTGTGCGTGTACAAGCATGGGTGCCTCTCTCTGCGTGCAAAAGAGATGATGAAGGATCCAACATCTATATAGGATGCAATTCATTTTCCGAGGTGTTGATACAAGCTTAATCTCTAATATATTTTCATTCTTACAAGGCAAGTTTTATGCAGTATGTGTGCAATGTTTTTTTTCATCATTTATTTTCAGTTTCTTTCTTTCTTGTTTAGGGTAATACCAATTTCCTTAATTCATTCTACCTTCGAATAATGTATGTTTTTCTTTTTTCAGTAAATGGTGTTGCTTGGTATTTTTTTTGCTTTAGTTTCATTATGTTTTTTACGCTTAGTTATTTTTGGGTGTCTGAATATTCTCCTATATTTGTGCATGTGAATGCTTATTTGATGTTGTAATCTTGTGACTACTTAATTTTATTTTAGAAAATATAAAAATGAATTTATTTTTGGAATTGATCTACTTGAGGTAAAATTATTATTAAATTTAAACTACTATATGATTGTTTTTTCATATTGTGGGAAATTTTAAGGTCTTTCATTTTTTTATGTCAATTTTGGTCATTCTTTGCTCTGAGTTTTTCTTCATTTTTCTTTTTCTTTAGGGTAGTACCAACACCCTTAATATTTTCGAATGTAGCTTAATTTTATTTTTTATTTATCATGTCTTTGTTCATTGATGCTTAGTCGGTTTCTTTTGAAAATTGGATTTCTCCTTTTGCATGACCCTAATTAATTTTCTGTTGGGAACTTTAGATGGAAATTATTTCTTTCATTTGTCAATTTGAACCATAATTATTATTAAATCTAAACTATTATATGATCGCCCTTTCGTATTTCATAATAGTGCAAACTCAATAAAATTTTCAGGCACCTGAACCATAGGTGCTCCCAATTTTCAGTCTACTTTAGCTATATGTAAGTCACAAAATTAATTCGCTTTTGCTAAATGTCTGGTACCTGATTTTCTATTCCGTGTCAGTCAAATCCGCGGTCGTGGACTTCTCCACGAATCGTGCAACCCATGGCATTCGACAAAACTAACATTTTTTTTTTCAGTTTTGGTGCACTTTTTGTTTGTTGTATGTGTCTTGACCCATTATTTAGTTGGGTTGGAAGCCTCTTACTCATGTAGGTCCGAAGAGAGAGACCTGGGCTGCTATTTGAAAGCTTTATGCATTTCCCCCTTAAGCTTCCCTTGTCTCCTCACTCATTCTATATGTACCCTTCAGTTTACGTTGTTCGTGGCATCTCTTCTTCCCCTCCTCATTTCTTCTATGTAGGTATGTATTCTAGTATATGTGACGGTTTATTTCTTTTTCCTAATGCAAATGTCCAATGTCACTCAAGTTCTTCTTTTTTTCACTTTTTGATGTAGGGATATTGGATATGATGGTCGTGATTTATTGCTAGGTTTTGTGTAATCCAAGGCTTGTTACTTCTCTGAAGGTGGGCTTTGATATTTATTTAAAGAAAATTAGGGCACGAGAGATAAAGCTACACTACTATATCTCTTTTTTTCGGGAACACTACTACTGCCTCTGTTCCTAAATATAAGTTTTTTAGAGATTCCACTAAAGACTACATACGGATGTATNNNNACATATTTTAAAGTGTAGATTCACATATTTTGCTCCGTATGTGGTCCATAGTGAAATCTCTAAAAAGACTTATATATATTTAGGAACGGAGGGAGTATATGTCTATTTTTGCGTAAAATGGAATGTTGCAAGTTCTATGAAATTTATATGCATGTTTTTTTTCATCATTTGCTTTAAGTTATTTTTATTTTCTTTCATCTTTTATGTATTACCAATGGCCTCAATTCGTTATACCTTAAAAAATTATTTGATTTTGCTTTTGCTTCTGTTTGTATAATGTCTTAGTTTATTGATATTTTCCTTTTTTTGTATTTGGATTTTCTTATATATGTGTGCATATGACGGTGTGTTTAAGGTTGTATCTTGTGATAGTAGTTAATTTTGCATTCCGAAATTAAAATGAATATATTTTTTAATTTCTCTACTTAAATCATAAAAATTATTAAAGTTGAACTAGTTTACACATGTTCTTGCATAGTACTAAATAGTGCAAGTTGTGTTTAATTGTGAGCAACTTTTTAATTTATTCTAATTCATGCATATAAGAAAATAGTTTGTCAACAGTTATTCATGATTGTTCATGTTAGGTATTGTTGTATAATATTAATTTCTTTCTTAAAATCATGTTTATTCTTTTACGGCTGAAACACTCCCATAATTCATTCTTCCATAGAAATAATTTTATTATTCTTTATTTTTGTCGTTGTTCATTATTCTACTAGGTAAAATCACTTCTAGAACTCCTTTCTACTTTGATTGAATTGTTTTTTATTTTGTTCTATTTTTTGCATTGCTTCTTTTTGGCTAACACCACTTCCACGATCCTTACTTTCTTTTTTCAGCGTTGCTTCTTTCGGGTAACATCACTTCCAAGATCCTTCCATTTTAGATTAAAATTAAATTTTCTTTTTCTATATTTTTTTATTTTTTATTGAAATTTATTCTTGTTCCTTTTTGTTTGTTTAATTTCTAGATTGTTTATTCTTTTGTTTTTTGAAGTGTCATGACACAATTAATTTTCAACGTGAACAATAGATAATAAAAATATACACATTCAAGTTTTATGCGACTTGTGTGCAAATCATACTCTTGTATGAAATTACATTACTATATCCTTATTCCGCATATTTTGGAATGGTGCAACTTTTGTGATGATTGTGTGCAAATTTTTGTCATCGCTTATTTTTTTTCTCTTCTTTATGGTAATAGCGTTACCCTTGATTCATTCATCCTTACAAAAAAGATGTTTTCGTTTTTAGTTTTGTACTTGATCTATTTTTTTTACTGAGTGTTTCTGGTTTTAAAAGACCATGCACGTCGATCCATCCGTGCATGACATTACCCAGGAACTGTATGCATGAGAAACAAAAATGGTAGATCCTTTTAGCTCAGGATTCATGCATGGTCTATCGTGAGGAGAAACAAGCAACACACATGCATTATCCTTATCCTACCGACCTTGCAAAGCACTGCATGTCGCTACCTGCTAGAAGGTGGTGTCACGCTGCCACACACGGTGGGTCCCACTCCAGAAGTGGGTTAGTACACTCCAGTTTCACTTCAATACAAGTCATTTTACCTGCTTGCCAATTTTCCTTTTTGTTGAAATTAAATTTGTTGGTACTAGTCTTATTATTTATCTGTTGTTGTTTGTTTTTGTTTTGTTCCTTCTTTCAGGTGATAATAATCCCCAAATTCATTTTCGATATAAAACTTTATTCTATTTAGTTACATGCTTTAGTATCTATTTTGATTTTAGGTGATATTCATCCCCAATGTCATTCTTCCATAGGAAACTTCATTCTTTTTTGTTTCATGTTTTATTTTCTCCCCCTCTTAGGTGATACTCATCCCCAAATTTATTTTTCTACTGCAAATTTCATTCTATGCAGTTCTATGTTTCAATTTTAGTTATTCTTATGAGGTGAAATTGATCCCCTGAATTCAAATATCCATATATTGCTTCATAATATTTTCATTTCTTTTAACTTTTATTATAAAAATTCTCCCCAGTGTGTCTGTTTGCCTTTTGACTATGATTTTAATCATTGTAGTGTTGATGTCATTCAGATTCAGAATTTACATTCTATACTGTTAGGATTTTAGAATTCAGATTTATTTTCTTATTTAGCAATAATACCAATGCCTCTAATTCATTCCTTCTTCGAAATTTGCTTTTTTTTTTGTGAAAAGTCTACTATTATATGTTTAGTCTTGCACAATTTTTATGTAAGTTGTGTGAAAATTTTACCAATATTTGTTTTTTTATTTTTCATTTTCTATATTCTTAAAGGGTAACTACTAACTCGTTGTTTCTTAAAAAAATTTATCATTTGATTTTATTTTAGTTCTTATTTTATTTTGTGCCTTCTTAAAGGGTAACATTGTAGCCACTAATTCATTATTTCTTGAAAAACTTCATTTTTTAATTTTTTTAGGTTTTTATTTCATTTTATTCCTTCTTTAATGGTAATACAATGCCACTATGTCATCTTCCAGTTTGTGAAAAATACACTACTATATGCTTATTATACAAAGCAAAATTTTCTATGTACGTGTGCCTATTTTCTCATTATTGTTTTAATTTAGAATTTTCTTTCTTCTTAAAAGGTAATATAAATGCTAGTGCTAATTTATTTTCCCTTAGAAAAAAATGTTATTTGGTATTTGTTACTTTTTATTTTTATTTCATTTTATTTTTCTTCTATTAGAGTACTACCAATGCACTATTCTTTCTTAGGTATTTTTCCTTCGAAAGTGTATTAGATTATTTTATATTTTGTGTAAATTGTATGCAAATTTTGTCATCATTTTGTTTCATTTTTATATGTTTTCTTTATCTTTAGTGGTAATTCAAATGCCACGAACTTATTTTCTTATAAGAATTTTAAGAAAATTATTTTTAACGGTAACACAAACTTTTGTCGGTTTCCCATCAGTGACAGAGATCGAGACGAGTAACATATATGCGTGCATATGTGAAGAAGTACAATAGCCCCTAGCTAGATATATGTGTCTATACATGCAGAAAATGGACAAATCTGGACCTTTTGTAAAATTTACCACAAAATGAACCTAATAAAGAAAGACACAAAATGACCCATTTCTATGACGCCCGGGGCGTCACCGTTTTGTGATTTTAGATCGGATTCATTTTGTGCCAAATTTCTGAAAAAACTAGAATTTTCAGTTTTCACCTATACGTGCATGATCGCTCGCTTCTGCTCACAACGAGGCAGTGTGTATGGGCTGGCGTTCGCTGCTTCACGTCAGCCTAGGGCACAGGTGTGCTGCTACTCACGCGCGCATGCACTAATGCTAATCTGGCCCCTAGCCGGTCCCGTTTCAGTCGACTGCTTTTTAATTTGTTTCTTAATTACAAAAGGGGTCTCTTCCGTATTTTCCTCTAATAGAAACCAAAGTAATTCTTTTTTAGGGCGCAAGTTGGCAGGGAAGTTGAAGATTTCAGGAGTGGCCCTTATTACGGACACATGCGTCATCTGTCGTTGTAAATACTATATGGAATATAGAAGAATAAAGCACAACTCAACCGAAGATCAGAACAACAAGAATGAGGTGTGCAACAGCGTAGGTAGTGGATTCTTCTAATGTTTTAAATTCCTTCTCAAGCCACTTGTGATATGAAGAACTCCAGGTTGCCGCCCTAGAAATGACGATTCTTCTCTCACAAATGATGGAAGTTTCAGTGCATATTCATGTAGCAAAATTACTCTACCTCTGTCATAGTACCTGATTTATCTTCTGCTCAAGCGACTCCGGACTAGCCCAATTACCGCTCTCTACCCAATGGCACAACGCAATCTCAATTGAAGACAGTATCACAGTACATTGACAAGCCTGAGGCCTTTGCTCCCGCATCAAAGGGTCAAGGGTGGCAAATGCACGATTACGATGCTCTATTTTTTTTCAATGAATGTCGATCTATCACCTCTATCTATGATCCCCGCATCAAAGGCTGGCAAATGCAAAATTATTAGCCTCTAAATTTTTGGCGATTCTCAATCTGTTGTCATGTGAGTCTTATATAAAGTGCACACTACAATCCATCAAGGGGTGTCATCAACTCATCATCCACCTTTTCTTCTGTTATGAAAGACAAAAATGGAGTTGTACGTACATTCGCATGGGTTAGACAATGAGCCAAACAATTAAGATGCCCATGTCACCTCATCATCCACATGATGTCAGTTCATTTAAATTTCTCATGCACATGTCAGATGTTGTTGATTACGGAAAAAAAGTTGTGTAAGATCATATGAGTTCCTTACTTAGATCTGGGGCGACACAGTGAATTGCCTTCTTGCATGTGCTTATTCTTTATCCTGCTGTTGAGATAGTACTTTAGTAGTACTCGCGGCATTATCACTGCTCCCTTCTTTATTCTTCCAAGGTTCTTTGTCATTTCTCTAAATACGGTGTGCCACTCTACCGCACTAGGTAGCAAACTATGTCATCGTATCATGAGGCACATGGTGGTGCTCCAGAAGACATTGTCATCGACATCGACATCGAGCAGGGGGCGGGTCGTCCGGTTACAACGCCAGCACCCCTCCTTTGGACAGTAGCATCCCCGTCCTCTATGAGGATGAAAAGGACGGCCAGATGCTGGAGAAGCAGAAGAAGTGGATAAAGGACATGTGTGGGTGGCTTATGCTGCTGGCGTCCTTGGCGGCGACGCTGGCGTACCAATCAGTTATGAATCTCTCTGGAGGGATCTGGAAGGACAACTAGGCCTGGCCAAATGGCATGATGCAGGCGACCTGGTTATGCTCTACAAGTTCCCTGATAGTCAGTGGTGGAGCATCATGCGGGCCTAGGAAAACTCTTAAGTTTACCCCTGATATTAGCCCCCTCAACTCTGATAAGCCCCCTCCCCCCACACCCCCAATATTCTTCATCATGCTCTGCCACTGCGGATAGTTATGTTATATTCAAAAACTTGAACACCATGGCCCTCCTCACCTCATTATTCATCATGGGGCTGTTCTATGGCGAGCGGTTCTACGGGCCGCATGCAAGGATGATAGCATTGGTACTCATCACCCTAGTCGACTTCACATGTCTTAATTTGCGTCTTCTTTTATGGCAGCAACCCGGCTTTCCCAAGCACCGCCTTTTTCGACCTCCTCGGCCCAGTCATCATTTGTGTCTTCGTCTTCCTCGTCGTCTGCGTAGGAATGTACGTACATCTATATTTGTGCCAACTAATCTAACTTCGAACATGTTGGTTTCTAGATGATTCATAAGCGATGTGATTTTTCTGCAGGGCGACAGGGAAATTACTATGATCCTTGTATCATCTTGCCAAGCACTGGTGGTGCCTCGACAAGGCAGCGAAACAGGCGGAGGAACGTGGGAAGAGAGCGGCAAAGGGCAAGCGCCCTTGCTGCCTGTGTTGTGCACGATGATAATCTTTTGGGTATTACTCTATGCAAATTTCTTATGAATCGCGTCCGGTTGGTGATGCTCTACAAGTACCTGGATAGTCAGTGGTGGAGCTTCAAGGGGGCCAATGCCCCCCCAACTTTAGGAAAACTCTTAAGTGTACCCGTAATATTATTAGGCTTCAATATCCTTCTTCGCCGCCTCAACTCTGATTAGCCCCCCCCCCCCCCCCCCCCCCCCCC
>CBMN010200937.1:0-15338 GCA_000582825.1 Hordeum pubiflorum | reverse complement strand
TGGCATGTTTTGATCGCCGAACCTGCGGCGCCGGCCGATGGCATGATGACGCCGAACTGTGGCATGATCGCCGAACCCGCGTCGGTTTTTGGGCAGCGGGAAATGAAATGTTTAAAATTTGCGTCGCTATGGGCTGAACCCCGGGGACGCGACTGGGAAGCCGAGCCCCCCAGACCGATTTTAGCGCCGGCTCGCCCCAGGCGGCGCTATTTCGGGTCCCGGGGGGCCAACGGCTGGAGATGCTCTTAATTGGGCGGTTTGGGGCGCCGGTACCGGTGCTTTTCAGCGTGATCGCCGGACCTGAACGGCTAGACCAGCCGCGCCGCCGCCCGGCTAGCACGGCATCCGGCCGCTCAAAAGGGGAGATAAGATTGGCGACTCCGGTGATGCTTCAGCTTGTTACCCACCCCCATCGCCGTACTTCACGACCAGGCTTCGCTCGTCCTCTCGCACGGAGCTGCGTCCTGAATAGCGCCTCTGAAACTTTTTGACATGTCTGACGATCCGGTGGACTGATGCCCGCCCGGAATAGTTTTCAACGGTGGGTGCAGATCTCCTAGCATACCGCAGGGCCTACTGAACGGCTGTCAGGTTAGGACCGGACGTCGCGAGCCGTGCGCCCGGGGACTGATCGCGGATCCACTGGGACTGGGGCGAGCGAGCGAGCGATCCATGGGGTGACGTGCGCCCAAGAAACGGAGAAAGAGAGGTCCAACCACATGGCTTCAATTCCCGTCGAGATCACCACCAGCGCTCTCCAAGCTTACTAGCACACGCGCGTCCGTGCCTTGAAGCGGCTCGTTGGAGCGGCCCGGACGGCGGCGGCGCGCGGTTACTGGTTACTCGTCGGCGTCAATGGCCGCTCCATCGGGTTAATTCCTTCCGTACGTAAGCCCACTCCCACTTCACACGTGTAGAATTGCCGTTTCTTCGATGGATCCTCCACCCCGAACGAGAATTGGTTGAGTTATTAAAAGGAAGCGAGGAAGGGCGACTGACTGACAGAGATCCAGAGCATCATCAACACAATACTACAGTACTCCATACAGTGTCCATGCATGCAACGTGGCTTGAGAAGTTGAGATCGAAAGGGCCGGGCTTTCACCACCGTGGCATATATTATGATTACCAGATGAAGAACCCGGCGCCGAACGGCCGTCAGATCAGTCGAGCGCCGAACTAGATCACTGTTTCTGTCTGGTGGATGGAACAAGCTAATTGGTCCCATCACCACCACCTCCTCATTATTTGTACGTATAAGCATACTACGATGAGTAAGGTCTTCCCGGCGAAAGTTGATCATCATTCATTGGCCCCATCCCTGGATCCGCGTGATCCTCAGAACCAAACACCACCACGAGCCCGATGTTTGGAACGTGACACGTTCCGCACAGAACAGCTCCATCTTGCGCTACGTGTAGGTTTCACGACGTATAGGTTTCTGGATCGAGAACAAGAAAAATACAATACTGAAGTACCATGACTTGTTAAAAAAAACTTTTCTTTCTTTCGCGGATACTTGAAGATTGTGCATCTTTTCACTGATTATATACTTATAAAGATACTCCATACTTTGTCGTGGTTTTAGTTTTTACTACCACGACAAATTTTCTTTCAAATTTGAATTAAAACCATGACAACTATTTTGAAACGAAGGGAGTAGAAGGGTCATGGCAAATTGCAAATATCTAAGTACTTTTTGCGGGCCATGGCAAATTGCAAATAGCAAACATGAAAAGCTAAACAACATGAATTACTGGCAAGGCCCTTAGATAAAATGTGGCATAGGAAAAAATGCAAGAATTTTGGGGAGAAGGGGGTGTTATATGGAATTTCTGGGGCACAATCCTATGCTTCAAGGTCTCTAAAGGCATGGATTGGTTTTTAAAATTGTATGCGTTAACTTGTTCTCTATTTCTTTTCATGATAGGACTAATAATGCACAACAACATTAACCTATTTTTACGAATTGTACCGATGTAGACGCGCACATAGTCACCCCTATGAAAATCTTCAAGATACTGAGCCGACATATCTTGTGATTAACAAAGTCACTCGCCTCATGGTAGACGGACACACATGAAAGAATAGCGTCGAAAAGTCTGAAATAAATGTAGGTAAATGCCACCACCTGTGGCAAATTCATGACTTGTACCTAGATGGACAGATTCCACCATAAGGAACCTGGTCGTTGGACTCATGCTCAGTTCTCTCCACAACATTATGTGTCATTTGGTTCACATGATTCTAAGAACATAGAAAAATAAAACACACACAAAATTGAATAGGAATGTATTTGTATAACAAAGGGGATTGGAAAACACATAAATTTACAGGCTTGGGTGTTTGGTTCATATGATTCCTAATAAATAGAGTCAAACCAAAGTCAAACCGCATGAAAAGATACATTTAGCATGTTATTATGCCACTAAGGATCTCCGCCTTGTTCTTCGTGTACATCAATTTGGAAAAAAGATCCCAATGCATTGTAATTCTAAGTTTTTTCCTCTGGATCTGAGACCAAATAAACATTTTCTTCACGTTTACTTTGCTTTTTTTTGTGGAAATACTTTGCTACATTTCTTTAAAACCCAAGGCTTGAATAGTCATATTGTAGATTTTCTTTCTATTCTTATTTGTTTTCTTTACTTTTCTTTTGAACCAAAGGAGACTTTAACGCGGGACACTTTTTTTTTTGCAAGGCCTCAAGGAAAGCTATTTTCAGGAACACATAACAGACACACACGTCCACACATCATACGTAGAAACAAAACTTCATCAAATAGACAACTCTAAAGACAACCCCGAGGGTATCAGTCTTGTTAAATCTTAGTCGACCGGGACTTGGTTATTTCTCAGTCGATGCTATACTCATGAGATATTACACTGAGATCCATGCAAAAAAAAAATGTGGCTATTTTTTTTTTCTTTCTTAGATGCTACTATTTCACTTGACTGGTTAGGCCTCGGTCGAACAATATCTAATCCAACGGCCTTGGTCGCGCCACGTGCTATCCGGTTGCCCTTATTCCCCACGTTTCTCCTCCCCGTGCCCGTGCCGTGTCCGTGCCCACCGCGCCAGCCACCGGAGCGTTTACTCAAGGAAGGAGTCGTCAGGTAGGATCACATCAACATCTCCTGTTCTTCTTTTTCTCCGCACCATCCTATCCGTCCGTCCGCCCTCCAGGCTGCAGGGAGTCCAGGGGCAGAACGGTCACTCGCACCTCGCACGGGCACCCCCCCTACAAACCGAGCTGGCTCCCTTTTAAAATCTGCGGTGGCTGAGGAGAACGCAGAGGTGTACCCGGCCCCGCCCCGCCCCGACCCGAAGCCGCCAGAATACAAACCACCGCCCCGACCCGCCTGCCTCCTCTCCTCTCTCCTCCCCGGCGCCTGCGGTGAGCCGACGCCGCCGCCGCCGCCTCCTCGTCCTGCTCCCGGAAAGGTCGGTCTCCTCGCCCTCGCCTCCGCCGCATTCCTCTCTTCCGCGCGTGTATCGTTGCCACCTGGCTGGGCTGGCTTTATCGCGGGGCGGTTTCTTGGTCGGACGCGCCCGGGAACACGTGGCGCGGCCTCTTCTTCCGGGCGCTTCCCCGCTGCCTGGCCGGCCTTTGCAGCCGGAGAAACCGCGGGGATTTAGGGCCTCTGCTGCTCTCGCCGGATCTCGAGCTTAGCTTAGGAGAGTTCGCGCCCCGTCCCGCCGAGAGATTTGGGTGTTCCGTTTGGCGCCTCTTTTTCTCGGCTTGAATGAAAGTTTTTACCTTCGATTTTCTCCGGCTTGCTGTTATTGCGCGGGTCCGCCGTGACCCTCGGCTCCTGCTCGTATGCTGCTGTTGCCAGTAGCTAACTTCCGTGGAGTACTGTTTTTGAGCTGTGTTGTTTTCATTGTTGCTCATGTTTTCCTGTGCGAAATTCAGGTTGAGGTCGCCGCTTTGATTTGGCGCGCAGTTTCTAGCCGTGCTCCCCATGGCCGGGTCCATCGCGGCCTCGGCCTTCTTCCCGGGGTCGCCGGCGGCGCCTCCGCCGCCCAAGAGCGCCCTCGGCGAGCGTCCGGACAGCCTGGACGTCCGTGGCATGGCCGCGAAGCAGGCCTCGTCGTCCTCCGCCGTGAGGGCCGGCAGGACGCGCGCCCACGCGGCCGTCCCCAAGGTGAACGGCGGCGGCGGCAAGTCGGCGCTGGCGGACGCGGAGCACGACGCCATGTCCTCGGCGGCGCCGAGGACGTTCTACAACCAGCTGCCCGACTGGAGCATGCTCCTCGCCGCCATCACCACCATCTTTTTCGCCGCCGAGAAGCAGTGGACGCTGCTCGACTGGAAGCCCAAGCGGCCCGACATGCTCGTCGACACGCTGGGTTTCGGCACCGTTATACACGACGGGTTCATGTTCAGGCAGAACTTCTCCATCAGGTCCTATGAGATTGGCGCTGACAAGACGGCGTCCATTGAGACGCTCATGAACCATCTGCAGGTGAGTTCATCGCCGCGATTTCGACGCGTAATAACACAGCTCTATCTGGCTACTGGGCACTGACATATTTTTTGGTCTGTTGCAGGAAACTGCACTCAATCATGTGAAGGTCGTCGGGCTGTTAGGTGATGGTTTTGGTTCGACACCGGAGATGAGTAAAAGGAACTTGTTCTGGGTTGTCAGCCAAATGCAGGCCATCGTCGAGCGTTATCCATGCTGGTATATCTCACACACCAGCATTTCATTTTTCCTTTCGTTCTCTTGTAGTATAATTTGAGCTTGAATAGGTTTAACCATAATCTTGGAACGATCAGTTCAGTTAAGGGGAGTTTTCGAGTTGTTTAACAAATGAATGTGAAAGGGATACATCATAATAGTCTGCTTTAAGTCATGATTATTAGGTCAGCAATTCCCATCTGTCACGGTGTGTGCAGGCAGCAGACTTTCAGTATTTGATGCAGAGAGGCCTTCTTTTCTAATCTCTTAATGTCATGTGTTACATTTATTGGCAGATGTTAAAAAAGTTTAATTTTGTTAGCTGGAAGTTGCATGTCGCCATAAGGAGTTGCTTTTCTATTGTTTTAATTTGGTTTTCATTGTTCTGCAGGGGTGATACTGTTGAGGTGAACACTTGGGTTGGCCGTCATGGTAAAAACGGAATGCGTCGAGACTGGCATATACGTGATTCTGTGACGGGCCATACAGTACTGAAGGCTACAAGGTTCAAATTTTAGTCACTCAGAGATACCATCAATCACATATCCTTTCAGTATTAGCTAACGCTGCGTAGAATAGATTTGTTTTTCTTCTGCCCCACGTATTCACAGAGTCACAGTTTCGACATGCTGCCGTCATTCTGATTTTCGTTAAATTTGCAGTAAATGGGTTATGATGAACAAGCTTACTAGAAAGCTTGCAAGAATTCCAGATGAAGTACGGACTGAAATAGAGCCGTTCTTTTGTGAGTATGCTGCTATTGAAGACCAAGACCACCAAAAACTTCCAAAACTGCCAGAGCATGACCATGCTACCTCGGCCAAATATGTCCGGACAGGCCTGACTGTAAGTTTTGCACGCACATACAAGATTGCAAGTATATTCTATCTTCTTACCCTGTTTTACTTATTTATCATATATGATGCAGCCTCGGTGGGCTGATCTTGATATCAATCAGCATGTCAATAATGTTAAATACATTGGCTGGATCCTTGAGGTAATAGTCAACGTTTCCCTTTCATGTGCATCTTTATTTATCGCCGAGACAAAGAATTTCTTCTTGATTTGTAGTTAAGCATGCTACTTTCAGAAGCTGTTTCGATTTAATCTTATATCTGTATACACTCCATGGAGGTTGCCTATTGCTTTCTGCTGTCAATCATTCTTTCACGTGGAATTTCCATCACAAATTCACAATTGAGTTGCCATGTGGTGGACCATATTCTTGTCTAGTTGTGTGGGTGCACATAAAGTGCTGTTAATGCCTACACTTTTCAAATAAATGATTTATCATCACGTTTTATTTCCTATGTGTTTGTTGCTAGAACTTTAGGAACCAACTGTTTTAAGAAGTTAAAAGGCACTGGACTCTAGGTGCTTGAGAGGCTCAAAGTCAGTCTAGCTATAATTGGAATTTACTGTAGGAAAACTATAGAAGATAGCACCTTGCCAAATATCCCAGAACTAATGTGCCTACGCCACTACTAGCGTGTGCATCTATCTATTCCCATCATAAGCAAATATTTAATCGTTATCTCCAGCTTTTCAAAGTATAAGCTGGAGAAGAAATGTATTTTCTGATAAGTTAACTATGTTAGGTTGGTCACCTAGGTACCTAACCATGTTGCTCAGTTGTGTTGCTTTCAAAAAGATCTTGACTGGGATCCATTAATATAACTTGTCCGCATGTCATTCGTTCGTTTTTTTTCTATCAAAGAACTTGTGCGTAAAGACAACGGCTATGTGTCTGATTGATAACATGGCACGTGTCAAGTGATAACCATATCATTTGTTGGACGATTACAAATTCAGAAACGAAGAGTAGTTATTTGGTAACTAGCCTGCAAACCACGAACAAGTGAAACGGACCAAAAACAGCAGAAAAGAAATTAGGAAAATTGACATTTCATCAGTGCATGTTATACCGAAATATATCGACACATCTGCAGCACCGCAGCTTGACCCTGACTTCTTTTTTTTTTCCCCTCTCAGAGCGCGCCAATCTCCATCCTGGAGAACCATGAACTGGCGAGCATAGTCCTAGACTACAAAAGGGAGTGTGGCCGGAACAGCGTCCTGCAGTCGCACACCACGGTGCACACCGACTGCGGCGACGAGTCGGGAGAAACAACTTTGCACTGCGAGCATCTGCTGAACCTGGAATCAGGACCTACCATCGTGAAGGCCCGGACAATGTGGCGGCCAAAGGGAATCAAGTCCCAGGAAACGGCGGCTCTGTCGTGGTGATTTTTGGCAGGAATGGTTTGGTCAAGCTGAGAGCAACAGCTTGTGTTCTCTACTGGAAAAGCACACATACTGCATATACATGGATGATATGTCTATAACCCCATGATGGCATCACAGTGGGATACCCAAATTATATACGGAGTACATAGAAAGTGTGTGAAGGTGGAAGGGGATAAGAAGGGTATAGGAAAGTGATGAGAAGCAGAGAAGGCAAAGAAGCTCTGTTGCTAGTACACTTTTTCTCTTTCTCTTGTGCATCCAATGTGAAGAATATGTCGAGTTACTGGAGTGGGTGTTGTAATTATCGAGCTTGTAGCTACTGCGGTGTGATGGGAAGTGAATGCTTCCCACGCCTGGGGTCTGTCTGTCTGGGGCTGTGTCTATATTACGAGCCCTTGAAAGCAGCCTGTTTTATACCTACTGAACTTTAAGATCGTGTATTGTATTGATTTTTATTGTGAATGCGAGAATCGCTTCTTGTCCTGTGGTTGCTGCCGAAACGTGTTGAAACTTGAGATCTGGGGCTCGAGCTGTCTGTCCAGCCTTGAGAATTTGAGATGGCGCGGCTGCTATATGCTTTTAAGAGCTGCCTTGACTTGCTTAGTTGGAGCAGGCAAGCAGGCAGGCAGCTTGACGTGAGCAATGACGGGTTCACAGGCCCAGCTTATTTTATGTTTGGGTTGACCCATCATATCTGAAAACAGTTTATGCGTAAGAATTACAGACTACTTTCCTCCCAAGTAAGACTGTCACCTGCATGTTTCTGGCAGTAATCCATGATCTGTTGCTTCTCCAGATGCAGTTTTTCTGATACTCTCTTACCATTTGCGTGTGCACGAATGCCCAGGACATGGCCTACTTTTTGGTAGTCCATGGATGGACCTGCAGTTAGTGATTAAGAAACGATTAGTTTTTCTTGCTTACCAAGCATTTGGAGTCGTCGAGGCTTTCTTATGCGGAGTAATTATAATGTGATATACACCTGTAGAACCTACTTCACTAATACCTCTATTGACCTGCACATTCAGGTGACTTGTAGTACGTAGATTGGGTCAAGCCTCACGGCGTGAAGTGAAGCTTATGCCCGGATGCTAAACGTGTCTTGTCAAGGCGTTGTTGTTGGTGGTGGTTGGAGTTTGGTTACCCAAGTTAATGAGGACAAACGAGGATTGGTTGCGTGGAGTTCATGGCGGATATAAGTAAGGGTCAATGCACTTTGATTGGCCCCATGAGCCATTGATGTGACAGTGCTTGCCTCTTTTCCGACGATTGGTTTGGCGCCGTGTGTTGAGGTTGAGGTTGAGGTAATCCATCCATTGCTGAATGATCGGGTGGCTGCTACCTTGATTCAGGCAGGCAGTACTTCTCTGAAAACTTTAGGAGTATCCATGCGTTCTTTGTGATAAACTACCCATTGTATGGCTTGCGAGTAAAAGGTTAGCCTACCTTCGGTAGAAAATGACCAGGTTTAGCAGAAAGACGACTGTGGCTTCTCTATGTGATAAGTAATGGAGCAGGCCAATGTACTAGGTTGAGCCAACATATTTTTTTTATTTCGCAGATAAAAAAAGAAGCTTAAACTCGGTTTAGGAAAATGAAAGGGAATTCACGAAAATTCAGAAATGAGTTTTTTTATAATAGTTTGTAAAACCTCACAAATTTCAAAGATGTTACCGCATTTTAAAAAGTTCATCGTTTTATTTTGATAAGTTCATCAAGTTTAAAGAATGTTCAGGAATTCTAAAAATGTCCATTGCGTATTTCAATAAATTTATAATGTATTTCGAAAAATGACCATCGTTCATTTAAAAAATGACCATCACGAGTTTTGAAAATATTCAAGGTGTATTAAATGATGCACGTATTTTAAATAAAATAACCGCGCACTTAAAAATTGTTCATCGCTTATTCAAAGAATGTTCCTCACTGGTTTTATAAATGCCCATCGCATATTTAAGAAAATGCTCATCGATCTCCGGGTATTAAAAAACTGTTCATTATCTATTTGAAAAATGTCCATCATGTATTTAAAAAATATCTATCATGTATTTAAAAGATATCCATCACATATTTCAAAATACGTGTATTTAAAAAATCCCATCACATATTTAAAAACTGTTCACCTTGTATTTAAACAATATTCATCACATATTCATATATAGAAAATAGATAAAAATAGAAAGAAAGAAAAGGAAAAAAATAAACATAAGGAAAAACTAAATTTTGCTGAGGCAAAAAAAAGGATTTTTTTTTTAAAAACAGGCAAAGGGAGACATCTACGTATTCATCACATATGCCGAACGTATTGGAACGGCCCAACATCTTCATGCCCCTGTGCACGTGTCGCTATTTCGCAAATAGGATCCGCGACAACAAATGGTTGGGGTTTGAGCATTTCAAAACCTTATAACATTAACCGATTCTATTTGGTCTGTGGTTTTTGCATCCGATCAGTGGAGGCAGCCACAGTGGAATAAGGACTTTCTTCTTCTTCCTTTTTTCAAGGGGAAAGAATAAGCATCTTCCTGATCGAGCAAAAATGAATAGGTTGCCACGCCGGAGAAAATGGTGCAATTTGTAGGCGGTGAAAACTACTAGTTGACATTACTTTGGAGTTTCGGCATTTTACACTTTGTAAACTGAACCGTTCTGCTCTCACCATTTCATCAGTGCGTTGATGCATGCATGCGTGCCACCTGCAATATTACCGTGTCCGTTAAAAACCAGAACAATCAATCACACCTTACTTGCAGATATCAACAACTCTACCTGGCAAGAGTATCCATTATCCAAACCTCTTGACAAAAAGTTATATAAGCTTGGCAAAGGGAATGAGTTACTGATCTCCCTCTTCCTAACACTCACCTGCCAAAAAGGGACACCGAACAACCACACACACACATATATATATATACATACTAGACATCACCTTAAGCCTGGTGTTGCTATCAGCTTAACCAATCAAGCTCAAGATGTCTGCTAGAGCTAGTCACAAGACCATTCTTCTGAGTATACTTCTCATCTCTTGCATTCTATTCCCCCTCGGGTTTCTTTCTCTTGCACCACCTCTACCCACTGCGAGCTCGAGAAGCGCACGAACTTTTGGATACATTGTTATCAGCGGTAATCTGCTAAAACCCTCTCTCTTATCACGGTGCTTTCCGCAGATTATGCAAGCTTTGACACGCTTTTGGCTATTAGGAGATTGTGCCGCCATGTATTGCTTTGCATCATCGGTCTTCGAACAGTCGTAGAATACATACATTTGTTACAATTCATACTGGAATTACTGATTTTTTTTTTTGAAATAGATGCGCCGAGATGACAGCTATGAACTGATGCTGTTTACAGGTTGCAACAATTACTGCAGCGTGGCCTGCTGCTACTGCAACATCCACAGGTTTCCACCTGTTTGTGAAAAGTGCTGCGAGTAATATGAAGTCTTCACTTCCTCCATATTGGGAACAAGGCAGGGGATACTTCCGGCGTGCTGTCTCGGCATGATTTTGTAGTAAATACTCCCTCCTTCCGGAAGTACTTGTCGGAGAAATGGATGTATCTAGACGTGTTTTAGTTTTAGATACATCCATTTCTATCCATTTTAACGACAAGTATTTTCGGACGGAGGGAGTACATCAGAAAGTCTGTTTTTCAACGACATGAAATGCCTGGAAACCCTTAAGTTTTCGGTCATGCTGTATGTTACTTTTCCGGTAACACGTTATGTTTGTTACTCTGAAGCAACATGATCTGATTCTGGCAATACAGACCTACCCAGGGCAATTCTTGAAAAATACTTTCTCCGTTCACAAATATAAGAGGTTTTGGATATTTCAGTATGGTCTACATACGGACCGAAATGAATGAACAAACACACTAAAGCATGTCTATATACTTCATATGCAGAAAAAGGCTAAAAAATCTTATATTTATGAACAGAGGGGGTAACAAACGGTTTGAGGTTCGGTATACGCCAGAGTACCAGCAGCTCAGAAAGCATTGAAGATAACATGACACAAGTAAAACAGTTATTACTAGCGTACTTTCACCACCAAATGATTTGATGACTACTTATCCACAAACAATACATGTAGTAACTGATTTAACCAACGAGTCCAGTAAGAACTAAACAGTCTATGCTAGTGCTACAAGTAGTGGTTGCAAATGAAAACCTCTGTTCAAGAGGAAGCATTGCCCAATCTACATTTCTCTTTCTGAGTTGTCCCTGAAGCGCCAAAGTAAGCCTCCAATAATGTTGTTTATGGAGTGAGAAGCCATTGGGACTATGATGCTTGAGGAAGCTATGGTTGCTAAACCATAGACAAGGCCAACAAATGTTGCCCTGGAAACACAGAAGATATCAAGATATAAGAACACACACTAGTAAATTTGGTTGGTGAGAGACAACTCCCTTCAAGGTAAAAGGTGGTAATTGGCATGTTTTAAGAACTGCGAACAAACCTATGGTCCTTACACTTTTTTTTAGTGTCAAAAAACGTCTTACATTTTAAGACAAAGGGAGTACTAGACATGTTCGAAAGTAGCGCAGGGGGAACGGTTACCAGATTGCAAATGAATATTTCCTGCCATTGCCCAAGTGAAGAGCACCGAAAAAGGCACCAGTTACCAGGGCGCTTATCCAATTCAATCCAAAAATTGGCATCAGTGCCCCTCGAAACAGGAACTCCTGATATTGAAAGTAGACATGAAGCTTTGTTCTCAAGAAAATAAATATTCTTGAATAAAGCTTTAAAGAAAGATATATGCTTACTTCGCTTATCCCAGGGAGACAAGCAACTACAATGTAATCCAGAGACTCCAGGCTAGTAAGGATCTAACGGGTAAGAATAAAACGTCAGAAGTTAGTGTCGAAATAAGGGGATTTTCACTAGATAATACCGTTAGGTTAGTTTGTCAGGGCCAGTTAAGTTGAAAATGACATCAGAAAAGAGCGCAACTACAAATAATAAAACAAGGAAGTTCACACAAAGCTACATAGAATGTGATTAGTAATTGTGTACGTACAAGGCACACACCGATTATAAATAAAATTTAATAAAACACAAGCCTTGTTGTCCATTGTACAGTTCATCCAAATTCACAAGATCCTATATGAAATGTTTAGGAAAATATGCAAAGAGCATAATTATTTACCTGAACAAATACTGTATCTTAACTTAAAGTATTGCATCTTTGCCAAAGACATTTGTAAGAAAATGAGACTTTATTCAAAGGTTGGACATACCTGTGTATTTGCAGCTTCACTAGAATCTCTGAAATCGGGCCATGTCTGTAGCAGAATGTATCTGGTAGACGATATCAATATTACTAGTTCCGCGACCAACTCGAGATGCCAAGTTTCAAAATTGACTGCAGAAAAGCACTGGATCAGTTTTGCGTGGGGACATTTAGACGACCTAAGACACACCGTTACATGACATCTCTTTCATTTTGTAACAGAACAAGGAGCAAACTGACATGATACAACCGTAGGGTCAGCAAACGGCAGTCCATTTGAAGATGCAACGTGTGATGCCTGTAAAAGAGATGGTATGACAGTTTGATCACTAGGATGTTCTGCCACACTATAGAGTACTCCCTCTGTCCCGAAAAGTGTCAAAAATGGTCTTACATCTCGGGACGGAGGGAGTACTAAATTGTGCATGCTCTAGAATGGCTTGTGCTTCCAGTAGCTGAGATTTTGTTCAGAGAAAACTAGCTTTGGAACCACTGCAAACACAATGTTATACCTCACGAAGAAGGAGACCTACAGCTAGCAGCAAGCCGGATGTGAGAGTGCAAGACTGAAGAACAGCACTCCTTGGGGCACCTGTGGCTTTCTCATCGCTAGTAGCATCACCATCGACGTTGAGATCAAGGATGGTGGTGGGGTTTTCGCTGTCGTTCAGAGAAACTTCTTCGGCGATCAATGCTGGGCCTTTGGACAGATTCCGGGAGCGCCTCCGTTTCCTGTCATTATTCTTTGTTGCAGATGTTCTGAACACCTTCAGTATCAGGCAAGTGAGGTCTGGTTGTCACTGATAGATACACGAGGAACTAACTGAATATTTTTTGACGGTTCAGTGTGTAAGACGTACAGTGCGTGGAACTGAATGTGGATGTTGGCAGGTAACAGCTGAGATCTGGCGTTTCCAACCTGATCAAATATGATCTGCCAATGTAAGGACATCAAAATGATGGTTGAATTCGCATTTACATGACATAATTAAGTGCCCAAAAAATGACGTAAAAATGGAAGATGAATGCCAAGAAGACGGAAGGAAGATTCCAGGGTAATCAGAAAATAATAACTGCCGACTGTGGATTTCATCCCAACCTTCTGATTCTGGTTTCCAGTGTCCAATCAGGGCAAGAAAAATAGGGACAGGGATGAGAAATTATGCACACCTTGGAGGGACGGTGCGCTCGCTGCGGCTGCGAGCACCATCACCCGCAACGGATGGCCACAATTAAGCTGTAGGATTCAGGGACAGGGAGAGAGGACACCGAGATTGGAGCCGGCTCCTCGAAGCTAAGTCACGAGCATCACTTGGGCCAGATTGTGACGAGCGCAACCAATCTCTCTCGTCTGGCTTTTTACTCCACACGTATGAGTGTCTAGATTGGAAGAATCAGGTCCAGGGCTCATATCTGCTGCTAAGAGTTCAGTCTAGGCTGGGGTGGTGTTTTGTGGTCTAGAGTTGTGCCACCCCATGATATCTGTTTTTTTAGAAGTAACCGTGTCTTCTTTAAACACAATAACTAGTTAGGGCACCTCCAACGCTGACCCATAAATCGGTCATCACATCCGTTCGTGGACTCCGCGGGGGAAGGCGGGTTGGGGGACCAGTCCGTGAACCGGTCATCCAACCATAGCCGCATATATTTTAAACGGGGCAAAAGTCATGTAAACTAGATGATTTACATATAAACCGAACGAAAACATTTACATTTCAGACATATTTCAACTAAACTATAGCGGACTAGGCTATGCTATTCTAACCTAGTCTATCGCTGGCCGAGGCGGATCCCGTTTCCCAGGACACGTCTTTCCCATTTCCGACAACAAGCTCAACAGACTGCCTTAAGCCCCGGAGGGATATGCTTCAGCGGGAGGGAAAGAGTAGTCTCCACTTCCATGAAGCACGAATCAGGGTTGGTTTTTGGGGCGGGGAAGACTGTCATCGTGGCCTACACTCCAGCGAAGTGGGCAAGTCACCGACTATCTAGGCCGGCGAGGTGGTGGTGGTGGCCTTCCTAGGACCTAAGCAGCGGCGGCCTCCCATGGTCTACTTTTCCTCGGTGTTGGTGGCGGCGGTGGGCTTGGGCTACGTGACGTTGGCGAGATTGTCGTCGGTGCCCCAGTCAAATCCCTCCGCCGCCGTGCCGACCTCTAGGAACATGGCTTCCGTCTTCACCTGCTGGACGCGTAGCCGTAATCGCTCGCGGCGGATTTGTCGAGAGACGACGTTGGCCAGTCGGACGGGCCGGGACGGCCTGGAGATGGTGGTGGCACCGGCTCTGGAGAGCTTGCCGGCAAGCCAGCCTGCATCTGGCTGGCTCGCCTAGCCACTCAGCCGGCTGCAATGCCGGAGAGCTCCTTCTTCTGCTCGCTGGAGAGGTCATCCCACATGGCTTTGGAGCCGGAGTGTCGCGTCCAAAATGCGGTGGGCGTGACAAGTTGGTATCAGAGCATTACCGACCTAGGAGCCCCCTTNNTTGATCGAACTTGGCCGTTGTCGAGTCTAAAAAAAACTATATTTTGAGTCTAGTTATTTATCAGAGAGTATGAATTCTTTTTTACTCCTCTTCCCTTCGTCTCTCTGGTGACGATTCCTGTCGTAGGAATTTTAATTCTATCCCTCTTCTCACTCAATTTTTTTAGGATCATGCGGGTATTTTGGAACCTCTACGATGTCGTTGTGACCGGAATTCTATTCTTGGTGCCTCCTATCTATGGGTGGTGACCGGGGGAGTTGAGCTCCAAGGGGTTCTTGTCACACTCACTATTGTTCAGTTTCCTTAGTATCTCAAGATGAAGATGTTCGAAATCGCTTCAATATTATTTGTGGCAAGAGGAGTTTGGCATCATCCAATACTGGGGAGAGCGTCCAGATGTACTGCCATATTTAGTATCGTTGCAATTACGAGGGTCTGAGGTAGATGAGTTTCCGAGACCTCTGGTTATGTCTTTACGGATGTGATACATTGGAGAGTAGTATCATGCTAGGAGTTGAGTGATGGATTTTGCTCCTTGTATCTGTTGGACCAGATTGCATAACCAGAAGATTTCGGGAGTTCTTAGGTGGGAATTCTAGTAGTTAGCAAGGTTTATCTTCCAATAGATGCATGATGTGAGGTTGGGGTTTGACATCTAGTGGTTCGCTTGTTGACGGTCTTTCTTA
>CBMN010200349.1:0-10344 GCA_000582825.1 Hordeum pubiflorum | reverse complement strand
TGGTCAGATCCTTTTTTTTTTTTTTTTGCAAAAGATGGCCTGGATCAAAACAAGCGTAAACCAGTAGGAGTGATAAAATATGATTTGTAGAATACAATGTTTAAGGCTTCATCTCACAAATGCCAGTTTTTTCATTCTATAAGGGAGTGTTCTTGTTCTCTTTCAAATCCTCCTATTTTTGCCCCGTTGGATTGAAAGAATCTTGTGGGATATCCATAGGAAGCACCGTTTTGTTCGAAGGAATGAGCCCTCCAAAATTACTATGGATTTGCTTTCCTACACTCCAATTCTATATATGATAGCTAACAAGCGGTGACCCTCTTGGAAAATTTCCTTTGTGTCTATGACCAGTGTCTTCAGAATTCCAGTGCTTTTCTTGTGGTGCCACCAAACAACTTCTATTATTGATTGCTGTTTTCCCAATCTTTGTGGGATCCAACATTGTCATGAAATTCTGTTCCTGTATTTTTCCTATTCACGCATTTTACAAATCCTGCACATTTGTCCGAAGAGTCCAGTACACATGACAGAACCTCATTTCTATACTTCATGTGGTGTGTACATTTGGAAACTCTGGCTCATTTGTATTTGCTGCGGTCCTTCTGAAATCTGGACATGTGTTGTTTATTCTAGTCTTCCTCTGGGCTGAAACAATTGAACTCTATTCCATTTTCTTCCCCATTTTGCTCTCTTCTTTACTGATATATAGGTCTGCATTTATTAAAATAACACTAACTGAATTTAGGTTTGTGAAGTTTTTTTTTTGTTCTTAACAGTTATCTCCAATACTCTCTACTGATTTAAATCTATAGAAACATGATACTGTCTTTTTTGCGTTCTCCTAGGAATGACTTTTCGACATATGTTATATCCTGCTTATAAGAGCAATCGCACCTCAACACCAGACACCATTGTTCAGGGCATGCAATACTTGAAGGCATCTATCAAAGCAATGTCAATTAAAGTAATCGAGGTAAAAAGTAGCAGTTGTATATTTGGTTTGGAGATGTCATTTGTTATCTTTTGATATCTGGGATCGTCCAAATTATCAATGTAGGTTCCAGGTGTCGAAGCTGATGATGCTATTGGTACACTAGCTGTCAACAGTGTGTCTGCAGGCTACAAGGTAAAAAAAAAAAACTTCGTCATGAATCATTCCTCGAATACTTTGTTTTGTCATATTTCTCTTCATAAATGTTAGCACTGGATTCTTTTGGAACGTTGACTGGATTTCCGGTAACAATGGAATAATAAAACTTGTTCCTACCACTTTTCCTTGGAAAGTGAAGCAACTAGGCAATCGCTGTAGTTAAGGGCTATCTCAGCATTTCTTTTTTTTTTTTGTACCAACAGTGCAAGAAGTGAAATTAGCTGATATAAATTTGATATTGCTAAAGTCTGATGGATTCAATATCTTCTTGTGTACTCTGGTTGTTATCTATTGCTAACGTCTTTCTTTTTCAATATGCCTGGCCTCTTTTGAAGGTCCGTGTTGTCTCTCCTGATAAAGATTTCTTCCAAATTTTATCACCTTCTCTACGTTTGCTGAGGATTTCTCCACATGGTTCTGGGTCAGTGTGATTGTTTTTTTACCTTCTGAAAGTGTCGCTGGAAATGTCTAAACAGTTCATTTTCATGATTTTGACATACTGGAGGTTTCATTTTTTCTGAACAAACAGGATGGTTTCATTTGGAGTCGAAGATTTTGTGAAGAGATATGGAGCATTAAAGCCATCACAGTTTGTTGATGTTGTTGCACTTTCAGGCGACAAAGCTGATAATATACCAGGTATTGTTTCTGTTGCTGTTGTATCTTATGCCATTTTAGTTAGGGATCAACAAAACTTGTTCCTGGTGGGTTGGCATGACAAGCCGCCCCAACTGTATATGAAAGCATGGTAGATCTCTTTCTACCTTACAAAAGCATAAAAAACTGGAGTAAGGAGAGAAAAATAGGCAGAAACTTCCTAATTTAGGCAGTTGGTTAAGTGTGTTGCATGGGTTAGACGGTTTCTGGACTGTTTGGCCTGTGGGTGAGGTGGCTGCTTTTGGTAGCCAAGTTAGCCTGAGACACGTCGTTGTGATGTTGTCACCCTTCTCCTTGCAAGAAAGCAAGAAGCGCCCCCTACATTGGAGTCCATGGCTGCGACGATGCTCCACAAGCCGCCTGAGCAAACTGCCTCCAGTCCGCTCTGCCTCTACCTTGCAGCTGCACCATTTGTCTCCAAACTCTGTCCGCTTCTCATGGCCCCAAAACTGTCTAGCCGCTTCGTGCCCCCCAAGCCTACAACAACTGCAGTGGGCTCTCTGCTCTTCTTTTCTATCTAGTGCTTTCAAGCTTTGCAACACAATGCCATACATCTCAATATCGACTCTACACTGATGATTGCACTTCTACAGCAAACACATCTATGAACCCACTGTATGTGTAATGAACCCTAGTAAGTCTAATTAACCTTTTTACCTCCCCCCCTCCCCCCTCACACACACACAAGACCATGCATTCATGCAATTCAAATTCATGACCTATCTTTCATTATGGGGACCTGCTGACTGTGACATTGTATGACTGATCATTTTGTTTTTCAGGAGTTGAAGGAATTGGAGATGTTAATGCAGTAAAACTGATAACTAAGTTTGGTATGTTCATTTTTTATCAAACTATTTTTGTTCCTGAGTGCTAATGAGATATGTATCAAACAATCGATCACCTGAGTGCTAGTGAGATATGTAGCTTTAATTTTTGTTTTACTTTATTGACTGATCGAGCTAGGTACACAATCTAAAAGTAGCTTTTGTACGCACACTGAGTTAAAGATGACTGATGTTCCATCACTAATTCACCAGTGTTGTTGTTACAGTATATTTGATGTTTTGAGTTTTTGAAAGTATGGAACGGCATTATCAGAAACCTTGATTGAAAATTGTCCTTCCGTTGGAATTTGAATAGGTTCATTGGAGAACTTATTGAGATCAGTGGATGAAGTCGAGGACCAGCGAATCAAACAGGTAAGAGCAGACCATTCTAAATCTTGCAGACTGCAACAATGCAAAAATGGCATCTGAACTTCTAAATATGTTACCATCTTCTTGATTATTGATTGCATTTTCTCCGGAAAGTATGTCAACTTATGGCCTCTCAAATGCCCGAGTAATTTATTTCAGTAGAGTTCTTCCCTACTGTTCTCGTAAGGAAAATGTTGAGAAGCTGTGCTGACTGTGGTCCTTTACAGGCTTTGATCTCTCAATCGGAACAGGCATTACTCTGCAAAAGCCTGGTATTTTTTTTTTCTTTCTAACTGTCTTCTTTCATGAGTACTGAATCCCACCATCTTTTGTATATCCTTCGACCGGTCTCTTTTGATCGAGGTTATTCTTGCTGTAGGCCATACTACGTTGTGACCTTCCATCGTACATGGTTCCTTTTAAGACCCCCGACCTCGTCTTCCAGAAGCCAAAGGCGAGTCAAGCCATAGCATCATATATCTTTAGTACCACTAGATTCTGTTCAGTTTGTGCTTCCTGCTTACGCTGCTATTCTGGTTTTCAGGATGATGGAGCCAAATTCATAAATCTGTTGCGAGCTTTGGAAGCGTATGCAGAAGGATCGTCGGCAGACCAAATCATCAGAAGAGCTCTGTATCTTTGGAACAAACTTGAATCATGACGATGGCAGAGTTTTTCAGTAGTGACCCACAAGAATGTTCGCATAATTGGGCAAGAAGATAGGAGACCAGTACAATGCTATCGGCTAGCTTCTGCCTATGGAGCACTCACCATACCCCAAGTGAGAATTCATCTCGTTGCTGGTTGTGCTGAAGCGCTCAAGAAAGATTCGACGTTGCCTGCTTAGACAAACTGTGCATACCATGAAACTAATCATAGGTAGTTTGAGCTTTGTAGATAAAGCACATGGTAGCGTATTTTTTGTACTTCTAACTAAGGGTAGAGAGATGCAAGGCGGGTGATTAGTTCGTCGTTGGATCATGTGCAAGTTTGGTCATTTTTCTTTGTCCTCAACCGGTGAATGCACAGAGTAACTGCTGCGTTCCAAAAGTCATAGGAGTTCCATTCAGAAAATGACTTATCTATATAGTCATCTACTTTCGGCCACCATAGCCAGGCCCAGCAAAACACCAAACAAGACGAGCAGCAGAACGCCGGCGTCAGCTCTCGGCGATGCTGCTGTTCCCGGGACGTAGCACGAGCTGCTCTGCTGCTGCTGCTGCTGCTGCACCTGCTGCGTGTCCCCCGGCACGCTGCCCGTCGTCACACAGAACCCCGCCGGCGTCGCCCCCCTCCCGGCCTGCGGCGCACCCTGCAAAATAGTCGAAGAGCGTCAGCGCCGTCCATTGCATCGAACAAAAGCCGCAGGCGAGCACGGAGCACCTGCGCCGGAGCTGCGGTGACGCCGATCTGGCCTGACGTGCTGGGACTGGTGCTGCCTTTGGCGAGCCCGATGTCGTAGTTGGCGGTGAGGTCGGCCTGGTACAGCCCGAACGACCGCTCCGACACGGGCCCGGGCTTGAGGTCCTCGTCGTAGAGCGCGAAGATGTAGGTGTCCACCGACTTGCCGGGCGTCCGCGGCGTGCCCACCTGCGACCTGAGGTGCGCCACGAGGTTGCCGTTGTACGCCCTGGCGTTGTCCGGCGTGGCGCCGGCCTCGTCGGCGTCCCCCCTGTACGGCCACCCGGTCTCGGCGATGACGATGTCCACGCCCGCGTACCCCTTGCCGTCCAGCGCCGCCCGGACGGCGTCGAGCTGCGCGTCGAACATGTTCATGTAGGTGAGCCCCGACGCGGCGTCCACGCGGCCCGGGTTGGGCTGGAACAGGCAGAAGGCCAGCGTCTCCTCCCGCGTGTCCGACGCGTACGCGAAGTACGGGTACGGGTTGATCATGAACGGCCCGCCGTTCTGCCGCAGGAAGTCCAGCACCGGGTCCAGGCTGCCGGCGAGGTCCGGGTGGAACGCGCCGGACGACGGCGGGTCCGACGCCGCCAGCACCGCCATCGAGTGCACCGTCGAGATCTGTTCTTCGGCGATGCAAGAATAATCTCGTTCAAGATTCAAGGACCACTGCTCCAGCTAGGCAGTGACGTGCATGTGACGAGAGATACGTGCCTTGGTGGTTGAGCCTGCGGGGAGCGCGGCGAGGAGGTTCTGCATGGCGGGGAGGAGCTGCGGGCCCAGCGTGGGGTCGCCGGAGTTGAGCAGCTCGTTGCCGACGGAGATGGCCGAGACGGTCACCATGGTGGGGATGTTCGCGGCGGCCCACGACGCTGCGGCGGCAGGGGAGGCGGCGAGGCTCGGGACGTCGGAGTTGGGCACGCCCAGGAGGATGGAGATGTTGGACCCCGCGAGCGCCGCGACGAGGTCCGGCTGCGGCTCGTAGAGGCGGAGCTTGCCGATGGACGTCGACGTGAGGAGGCTCGCCGTCGACGCCGCGGGCGGGAGGTTGTCGGCGATCGTCCCGTAATTGACCCCGATGAACGACTGCGACGCTGTAAGCATTGCGCACGTACGTGGCCAATTAGACCGCATAACGAAGTTAATTTCGTGGACATTCGCATGGCAAGTTAATTTCTTGGATATTTGGCTACCTGCATGCTCTGCAACTTTTTATAAGATGTTTTTAAAGTTTATGACAGTGCTAAAAAACCGTCTTATATTAAACTACACAGGGAGTATGTCAGAACATGCAAACTTCGGAATGCAAACGAGCCGGCCAGAGCATATCTGTAGTTGTATATACTCATGGTTGGGCCACATGCAATTTATGCAAATATATACCTATGCTATAAGGTAGCAACGGCACACACCGTTGTACAGTCTTGGCCTCTTTGGGACACCATGATCTGTCAAGTACTCAGGCATGCAGCTGTTCGGTGCCTTGTTGATTCGTACGCATTGATGGTTTGATGCTCCTGGCGCTAGATTCCATGACCAACCAGTTGGGTTGGGTGTGGAGTGGTGTTCGGACAGCGGTCAAAGTCACGTCGTGCCAATCTAGCGAACACAACGTGCATGTGAGGTTGCTTAGGAGCTACTACTATACTACCACTCATGTTATCCTTGCTTTGAGGCAGCACATCAGCGTCCGCTAACACAGTGTTAGTACAGTTAAGGTGCCCTGCTTGCACCACAGTCGGTCAGGATCATGATTTCTGTATATTTTTATTGAGCATCTCATCGCCTTTGACAGCATACCCCAAAGCGACTCCTTTCTCTATCTGGGCGTTGGGAAATATATATGATCAGGATGGCAGAGGAAAAATCGCATTCAAGGAGTACCCCCTCCCTTCTTATATTTCTCTACCGTCGGGGAAAGTTCATTTCATCTTGGTGAAAAGGTAAGATCTCATGAAATCCGTCCTACCTTTAGGTTAGCATAACTGTGCCATCACCATCTCCGTAACTCGAAGAAAGTTGAGTGACTTGCCACATATAGCATGTAATAGCAATATTTGTTTTGGGCAAAAATTGTTCTAAAGTGCGAAACTCAATGCAGCTTATTTGACAAACAAGAACCATGGCAGAGCAAGTCAAGGGAAATACTAGTTGAATAGTACTCCCTCTGTAAACTATTATAAGAGTGTTTAGATCATTAAAATAGTGATCTAAATGCTCTTATATTAATTTACGGAGGGAGTACTTATTACGCCCCATCTTATCCCCGTTTCATTTCAGAGTAGTATCATGAATCGGAAGAGCAAGCAAAGCATACGCTGAATGAACATAACATATGCGCACACAGCTCAAGTGAGAAGCAACTCCTGAGCGAATTACTACTGAACGGCACTGGGCGTACGTCCTTACTTGCCAATTGGAAGAGGAAGGCGCCGTGTAGGAGCAGGAGCCTGAAGATCACGGCGGCAGCAACCGGCTGCCACCTTCCGCCCCCCATGCTATGCTACCACTGCCTTCTGCAGCTACTTGATGCCGTGCCGCCTGCAGTGGGTGGCCGGGGCTTGCGGCTGCCTGCACGAAACAAGGGAAAAAGAAGGCGACTGCACGTTGCCGCGCCAGTGTTTCAGGGCGCCAGCTTTGCCGCCGGGACGAATATATAGCCACCCAAAACGATCAGCAGTCTCTGGTGGATCCATGGGGAGCAAAACGGAGCCAAACGATGGTCGATGGGGATGGTGGCGCCGCGCGGCGCTTTCGTCTCTCGCGGAATTTAGGGGCATCCCTGCTGGAACCGTCTGATTTGCTCGGCTGTCACGTGGTAGAGGCTGACTCTGGCCACGGGATTTTGCGCAGGATTTTACCCTTGGTTCCTAGCAATGGTGTGTGTCTTAACTCTTAAGCAGCATCGGTGCCGGATTTGCGCAACGGCGGTGTGGCGCGCGACCAGCCACACGGGTGGTTATCGCCATAGTTAATTGCGAGGCGGTTGTTATCTCAATCATCATCCCGTTCGACAAGGTCAAGATGAAAACGGAGCGTTTTTTTTTCCATATCCATGATGGCAATTGAAAAGCGCCCGCCACCTATATGTTCCTTCGGGCTGTTTGATTGCAATTGCATGGCGCATGTGGATATTACTCCCTCCGTTCCTAATATGTCTTTTTTAAGATTCCATTACAGACTACATACGAAGAAAATGAATGAATCTACACTCTAAAGTATGTCTATATACATCCGCATGTAGTTCGTAGTAAAATCTTTAGAAAGACTTATATTTCGGAACGGAGGGAGTATATATCAACATCCTAGTAATATTTGGCTGTCCCAAATCTAGGTCGATGAGCGTCCCGAGTACTGACGTCAAATGCCTCGCGATGCGTGCTGTGCGTGATAACGTTTTCTTCATCTCGGATGGGGTGGGGGTGGGGGGACGGTTTGTCAACGAGTGGTTGTGGTTAGGAATGGTGGGAGGTGGTCAGGCACTGAGGCAAGCGGAATCATCACTCTCATCTTCAAGGTGCCCGGGGCCTTGGACATCTGCCAGTTTCGTTTGATTACGGTGATCAATGTGATTTTTCGCATTCTAGCAAAGGGATACGTCAATAGGGTGACCTAGCTAGCTGACCACATCACCCATCCCAATCAGTCAGCCTTCATCCAAGGTTGATTCATTTTGGATAGGGTCTTGGTTTTTCATGAGGTCCTTCACGAGGTCCGAGCCAGACAACAGAAGGCGGTCTTCCTGAAGATTGATTTCCATAAAGCCTATGACACGGAGCACTGACCCTTCCTTCAGGAAGTTTTACTCCGTAAGGGTTTCGATGATCGTTGGGTCACCCGTGTCATGCAAATGGTCTCCCGCGAACGTACCGCGGTCAACATTAACAGGGAGATCGACCCCTTCTTCCCCACCCTATGCGGGGTTAGACAATGCGGCCCTTGTTCCCCTTTCTATTAAATATGGTGGTCGATGCTCTTGCTTCCATACTAGACTTGGCCAAAGCTGCGGGTCATATCCGTGGTGTGGTTCCGCACCTTGTAGGAGGGGTGGGGTCTCCTTCCTGCAATACGTTGACGACACCATTTATCATGGTGGAAGGCTCCGTGGCTGAGATTGCGAATTTGAAATTCATCCTCCTCTGCTTTCAACAAATGTCGGGTCTCACTATCAGCTTCGACAAGAACGAAGTGATGGTTCTGGGCTACGTGTCTGCCGAGCGCGAGAGCATTGCTGACCGGTCAGTTGGGTTCCTTCCCTACATCCTACCTGGGGATACCCATTAGTGACTCTTGGCTCTCCATGGTCGATCTATGACCGACTGTGACTAAGCTCCAACACCGTGTCAAACCTTGGTAGGGTCGATGGTTGTCCAAGGCGGCTCAGACAATGCTCATCAACTCCTCACTTTCCAGCTTGCTCATGTTCATAATGAGATTCTATAGCCTCCATGAGACCCTCCATCGTGAGATTGCCAAGTATCAGGCGAGATTCTTCTGGGCTGGGGAGGGCGATAAGAAAAAATACCATATGGTTTGCTGGCACGATATTTGCAAACCTCGTGACCAGGGCGGGCTCAGAATCATGTCGTCCAAACGCATGAATATTGCCCTGCTAACTCGATGGTTGTGGCGGATCGCAAATGGGGAGGGTGACCATTGGCTAGACATCATCCGGAACAAATATCTCTGAGGACAACCGTTCGCCTTCTGTCAGCGGTCGGGCGGCTTGCAGTTCTAGCAGTCCATCATACAACTGCTTCCGGTTCCCCGCATCGGGACCTCCATCTTGGTGGGTTCCAAAGCCTCAACACTGTTCTGGTTCGACAGGTGGTTTTGGGATCGCCCCTTCGCTGCCCGATTCTTGGACTTGTTCTCCATCGTGGTGGAGCCTAGGATCTCCGTCGAGGTGGCCCTTATTGACTTAAGGTGCCTCGTGTTCTGGCGGCCCTTTGGGCCTCCGGAACTTCCCGTCTGGCAGGTTCTCTTGGAGTGCATCACTCTACATGTGCCTAAGAGTCTTCAGGCTGTTTCTCCACCAAATCACTATACCAGGCCATTGCGGCAGCTCCTGCCCAGAGCCCCTTGTTGATATATGGGCTATTAGACTGCCACTGAAGATTCAAATCTTCCCGTGGCAATGTATCTGGGGCCGAGTACCTTCAGGGGTGGAGGTACTCAAGAGGAGTGGCCCTGGTGATAGAATGTGCCCCTTGTGTGGGATAACAGAGGACTCGAATCACATCTTCACATGCGTTTCCGCGAAATTCCTTTGAAGTTGCTTCTGGGAGGTAGTCGGTGGATGTTGGTGCAAACAACTTCTCGACCTCTTCACGGAAATCCAGGTCTCCCCACAACGTACTCACCACAATAGGTGGCTGGGTGTTGGGGTTATCGCTTGGACACTCTGGACGGTCCGCAATAAATTGGTCGTCCATCGCGCACCTGTTCGACGAGCTACTGACGTGGTTTTCAAAATGTGTGGATATTTGCAGCTCTGGCGACCGCTTAGCCGCCCTCAGGACCGAGACACCATCGACATCCTCTTTGCATATCTTCGCGCGATGGCCCTCTGCTTGGCACCGCTGCTTCCTTCTCGACCTCTCAAACCAGATTAGTGATATCTTCTTTTTATTGATCCGGTGTTGGAACAATAAAGGGTATCCCGCACCTATTTCCCCAGAGGTGACCGTGGGTATCGAACCCACGAGAGGAAGATTCCCTTGAAGCAATGGTCTCTAGTAAGCTTTTGCCAAAGTGTCAAATCCAGCTTTAAGCTGATCAGCAAGCAAATTGCGATTCAAACACTTATAATAAAAATAAGGTACGTGGATGATGTCTTAATGCTTTCAACCATGTATTTGCGTTGGTATAAAAAATGATATTAGTTTGTGCTCGGGAAGTCACCCATCAAGAGGTGCTTGCTTCATATCAGAGTGG
>CBMN010199985.1:0-10178 GCA_000582825.1 Hordeum pubiflorum | reverse complement strand
AGCCGCGCTTCCGCGCTCCCTAATTAACGTCATTAACGTCCAATCGTTGCACGCCACGAGGGGGTGCGCACCCAGCGCCCTGTGCGCGCGGCGCTCACGGGATTTTTTTCCACCGAGCCAGGCCCTGCCCGACCATCGGGCCTAATAAATTGGGCCTGAACCCGAACCAAGCCCGAGAAAGCCCGACATGGCCCGACACGGCCCGGCCCGACTATGGCTAAAATTCATTTTTACACAAGCCTGAGCTCGGCCCGGTCCGACCACCGGGTTCAATTTTCAGGCCCGAGCCCGGCCCGATGGCACGATTAGGCCCGGCCCAAGATTTTCGTGCCGTCCGGGCCGGGCTGCCTATGGCCAGGTATAGGTGAGAGTGTTCTCTTGTCCTAGGCAGAGGTTGGGAAAGGCTATTGGCCTTTTATTTCATTTTTACCTGGCCATCTCCAATCACATATGGTGTAGGCTGGTCCAAAATCTCAATATGGGCTGCGGCCTACCCTGTCCATCTTGTAGCTCCTCTGTCCTGTATCTATCTGAATGCGATGTTGAGATAAAACATCTGAAGAGCCCCTATATGGGCGCAAGCTCGTTGGTTATTGATGATATCAAGGTGAAAATGCAAAACTTCGAAGTGTGCCTCTTCGATCATGAGAAGAGGGACAAAAATTGGGAGGCTCATTCTCTAGCTAGGACTGTTGTTTCTTTAAATTTGGGGCGCTATGTGTGGCTGCTCAACCCGTCAGATTTCGTTTGTATGGAACCTTCTGTCCAACTTGAATAAGGATGCGTTCTCCCCCTCAAGAAAAAAAAAGATAAAACTTCTTAACTCGGTGGGGAGGTACGCAAGGGTTTCGTCGGCTGCATTCTTTAAAAAAAAAGGGTTTCGTCAGCTGCAGCCGCCGCCGCCGCAAGCAATTTTTTGGTCCCCTCGCCTCCGGCTGCCATCTCTGCGCTAAGAGGTAGGGGACCTTGCATCTTCAAAAGTTTTATGTTCTTCTTCATCGTCTAGTCGTCGTTGTATTTTGTGAGAATAAATTTATTTTCGTTCTTTTGGCGATGCCATGAGGTTAGAGAGTGTTTTGTCCTCACAGATCCGATTATTCGGATCTGATGAGTTTATGTTGTGGTGTCAAAAAAAAATTGTTGGTTTGATTCTTTGTGAAGTTGAAATCTCTCATCGACATAATGGTGAAGGTATTGTGATTTGAAGTCCTATACTTTCAAGGGATCATCCCTGGCCCAAGTATGTTCATCGATTAAAACTTTCCATCTTTTTGGATGGGCGACGCAAGGCACTTTTAAAAATCATTATTGGTAATGTTTGTGTGGGTGAAACCGTGACAAAATCATTGCTCAAGTCCAACTGCAAACTCTTTACCGAAATCTTTCGATTATTTCTTCTAGTAGAGATTGATACAACGAGTAAGGTGTGTCCAAAAGATTTCATTGTGATTCTTAGTCGTAGGAGTTACTTTGTATTTTTCTTGGATCTAAGATCCAAATTAGTGTACTTGTAATTGTTATGAGGTATAAATTACAGGTGTTTCTCAAAAAAATGTGAGGGTGAGATGTGTTGTCCCAGAAGATTCAAGTATTTTTCTCCTTCCACAAATTTCGGATGATGCCCGAGGCTATAACATTGAGAATAGTTCTCCTTTTTCAGTACACACTCTAAACACACAGCCTCCCACATGCTTGGCAAATGAGTTTTGAGTGTAGAGGCTAGGGTGAACTGGAGAGGATGAAGCAAAGGAAACATATATAGCCAAACCTCTTCGAAGAAAGGACAATTACGGCTCAGGTACAATGCGGACCCCGGTGGAGCAGAGCATAAACATTTAACCAGACATCTTTGAGGAAGCGACATTTAAAGCTTAGGTCCGAAGCAGATATCAGGACTCTCACAAAATTAATTGAAGGATAACTAATGTGATCACCAAGCTTCCTGGGTATAAGCATGACCCGCACTTACAAAAGGGGGAGGCCGTGTGTCTGTATTTACTTCTTGTAAGCTCTAACAATGTTATCAGTTTAGTAGTAGCAGTAAAACAAATACAATTATACAAACATGCATGGTTGTTGGATCATATTATCCTGAGCGAGAGAACACGGTGAAATAAATCGTCTATAGATGCGGACGTCGGCTTCCCACAATCTTGTCACCATAGATGCGGATTAGGAGGCTCACTCTTCAAAGACTAGTCAGAGCAAATCCTCAATTTTCCTATCATTCTATGTAAATTTCCACAATTAAAAATAAGTATATGATGATCAAATATTCTGCAAAAAAAACATTTCGAAGGGAGGAGGGTAGTGAAAAGTTTTCTTGGCATACTACAATAGTTGTAGTTGGGAAGAAATCCAAAAGGTAAAATGATATTTTCAAACACTTTGGAGGAGAAATGCAGCCTGCATTTGAAAACAAAATTCATAAAGGTATGAAACAACAGATTTACATTTACACTAAAATACGAGGTTAGACGTTAAAAGACCTCAAAAACCTGCGTGCCAATAGTTTGAAATGAACACGAATAAAATTGCCAATTCAAGATGAGAAATCAGGTATGCATGCTTGATACAAGTCTTCCCATCAACCATTTCACCAAACACTGACGGAACACTTGAAGATTGGTGGCTTCGATCGAAAGGTTTGCTGCCCAATATTAAGTTGTGACATGTTCGTGATCTCTGTTGCATGGACTCTTTGGAAAGAGAGGAACGCTTGTGTGGTTGGTAATATGCATCAACAAGTCAATGAGGTTACATCACTCTCCCATATACTTCCGTCAATAGGCTTGGGTATTGGATTGATTCCAGCGATAGAAGTTAGCCAAGGGGGTGAGGAGTCAAATCTTAGAGAGTAATTCTGTGTGTGTGTGTGTGTGTGTGTGTGTGTGGGTGCTGGCCTATTGACGGTAATAGGGGTGATATTTTTGTAAAAACATTTTGCTTCCTTCTATAAAAATATGTTACACCAATGGCACCACTAAAAAGCAAGATGACATGACTGAAGACTCCATACCCTCCATCAGATGTTTTGTTGATTTCAGCTTGGAGTTAATTGACATAGCGATAAGATTTACAAAGTAAAACAAAGGCTACAAACAAGGCGTGTCATTTGCAACCTTCAAGGCCATCTGCCACTGTAATTAAGGTTCGGGTACGAAGCAGAATCCGGGACTTGGGTATAAAATTAATGGATGGATGGTTAGTGTGCTCGCCAACCTTCCTCTGCGTAAGTATGATCGGCACTTATAAAAGACACATTGTTCTCTAATTTTCTCTGTAGCCTCGAACTGTGTTATCCGCATAGTACTAGCAGCCAAAGAAACATGAATGGGGTCAAGGATCCCAAGCGAGAGAGGCAGTGACAATAAACAATGGGTTGGATCAATGCAATCGTTTATAACATATGAATAGGAGGCATATGGAAACACATCTTCTCGAGGAATGAGATGCTTGGTAACCAAGCAAGGTGACTCTGCATTTGCGAGGAGGAAAGGCATGGGCAACACTGATGTACTCAAGCATGAACTCGCAGGATCAGCCGAAACCACTCCATAGCCATATAGCCACATGCAAAAACTGAAAGTGGACCAGACATTTCAAGTTGTACAAACTGGATAAATCATTTTTTGGCCTCTCTTTGCCCTTAACTGCAACCCGAAAAGAGTAACAAATGGAATAAAAATTCTTCATATCCCCGCTTCTTCTATTCAGGACATCATTCACGTACTCTTTTTTAAGGGGAAAAAAGCTGGGTATCGTAATTTTAATGCTCTCTAATTCTACCGGAATTCCTATATGAATTTTTAGCAGTAAATTCTTCACCTCAAGAAGATCTAAGGTTCGTACGCATTCATAATCAGGACTTAGATTTTACAATACACGGGTAAAGGGGGAGAATGTGGACGGGGAGTGTACCCCCACAGGCCGACGCATCATTTGTTGCTGGAATCGCAGCGCCGCTGGGTGGAAGTGCTCAAGGTAGACAGAGAAGCGCGGTGGGCGTGCACGCGAGAGGGGGACAATGGAGATTGAGAGGGGGTGTAGGAGGCAAGATGAATGGACAGAGAGGGAAAGGGCGAGAAAGATGAGTGGAAGCGAACCAGCTGAGTACACAGAAAGTCACACAGCACAAAAGCAGGCAGGCGACCAGCACAATTCTCTTTCTTTTTTCCAGTAGTATAATCACAAGTCAGCATCAAAACTGAAGAAAAAAACAATGAATTTGCACGAGTCCATCAGATCAAAACACTAGTTAGCCAAAAATTTGGTTGAAATTTTGTCACTCGTTAAGTTAGAACATTGGTAGAAACACGAATTAGGTTTGACAAAAAAGTATTGTTATGTCAAAAACTTGGCAACTATACATTCGTAAATTCATTTTTTTGATCATAGCATAGAACTTAGGTAAGATACACTTTGGTCAAGATCCAAACATGTCCCAGGACTCTCTGTAGGTGTTCATCTTGTCAGCAACAGCAAATCCTTGCAGGGAAAGCTGCCCCACAACGGCGAAGGCGTCCAGCTCTATCACGAGATGAAGGAGCCCACTTGTTTTGATCCATGTGGCCAAACAAACAGGAAATTCATCTCAAAATCTCACAATGGCTGTAGTCTGGAATAAAATTCAAAAGTTAACCAGAACGACATTGTAGCAAAATTCGGCACAGCCGATTCAGATTTTCTCATAGGAGCAAGCAGTTTGCTGATCATCAGATGTTTAAACACCTACAAAACCTACATCTCAGTACTAGTTTCAACAGAGACACAGAACCTCCAATTCCGCAACTGCAACATTCAAGATGACATACCAAAAGACTGCTTTGCGATCCAAGACCCTATTATCAGGACACAATTCCGCCTACGGGCACCTACCTAGTTAGTCAACTCCATGATGGCACTGACGATGTCGCCGTCCGCAGCCTTGAGCGCCTTCACGGCCCTGGATCTCGGCACGGAGGCCTGCGTCATCACGAGCTCGACGTCCTTCTTGTCAATGCCGGTCTCATCGACCTCCTCATCGTCCTGGGCTGCTGCCACGGACGGCTCGCCCTTCGAGATGACGCTGCTCGGGCCCGGCGCCTTGAACTGCTCTGCCGCTTGTGTGTGCAGCTGAGTGCTCAGGTCCTCAATCTTGGCCTCCCCGAACATGACGTAGGTATCTGAGCTTGAGCTCTTGAAGACATCTGGCTTGGAGAGGACAAACATAACCTGCAATTGTGTGGAGAAGTTAAGAAAATGCAACCAACAGCATATAATTATGCTACAGGGAACAATGGCATGACGTGGCAAAGATACTCACGGTCTTGTTCTTCTTGATAGTTACACGGCTCACACCAGTAATGGCCTTCATGCCAAGCTTCTCCATGGCTTTCCTGCTCTTCTTCTCACTCCTACTCTGCCTAGATCTTCCACTAGCATCACCTCCTAGACCCAGAAAGCACAGATGCATAATGTCAGATTTTCAACATTTCGCACAAGACCAGAATTCTACAACTTGACATAGTTCGCTTCATGAATTATTATCTGTAATCGTTGGAAATGGTAAGTGTAACATTCATACAATACATAACTTTTCTCAAGCAAGACTGAACAGAAACTGGGACTGCCATCAAGTCTTCTTGGTACACATTATCAATTTTTGAATTTTGAACAACATATCCCTCTTAGGGTAAGGTACAAAGCATTAGCTACTCGTATAATGGTTAATGGAAACTCAAGCATCACTTCATACTAATGCATTGAAATGGACCACTTACCAAGATTATACTTGCAAAAGCAAGATTTTACATTCACGGTTTGCTCCTATCAAACTAAAGGTTATAGCTGAACATTCATGTACATGTCAATGCAGGATGAAATTGATACAAGGTGCCACTTCAGTACTGAGGTGAATATTATATACAAATGGCAGGCAGTACTCAAGAAAACTATAAATTGTGTAAATAAGCAGTGCTGAATAATTCAGGAATAAGTGAACATGAATATATGATATGAATCCAAAGAATTGAGAATATAAACCACGAAGGCATAGCCAGGTCAAAGTGAACCAGAATAGGTAAATACGGAGTTTGTATCATTGAGGAACAGATCAGGCAACAATTTCTTAATTATTGAAATGCCAAAATTTAGCCCACTAAAAAAGCATTGATTCAGGAGTTGAATAAGCAACTTTTAATTTATAATTTCGGTACGGGCAATAACTTCAGATGTTTAAATTTATGTTGGAACTTAGAAGGCAGCATTAGAATAAGAAATAGGCTTATCTGTAACAAAGTGGCAACTTAATCTGAACAGAGGGAACTACAGAATTTCATCATACCCTCAACGTCATCATCATCTTTTTCATCCTCATCCTCATCATCGTCCTCATCGTCGTCATCATCATCCTCAAGGATAGGCTCATCTCCCTGAGAGTACACATTACAGATATCATATTACTTGAACGTCATAAGTATTAAACACTAAGCAGCACTCCCTCAGAACAGGGGATATGCAGAGAGGGGGGGGGGAGCAGAGTTAGCCATATGTAGAAATGAAACAACAGTAAACAGCCTACCCACAGTATTATCTTTCCAGTATGAAGATGTGAGCACATACTAAGTAGCATCAGCAAAAGATAAAAGGAAATGACACTCGAAAAGCAAAAAAAAGAAGAGTATGTGCATTGACAACAGAAGCTATGCTCACACATTTATGTTGTTGGTACAGGAAACATGCCAGACATCATATAAGCATACACAATTACACACATGATACTTATATCACAACTGGTTTCCAGAGCTAATTAACAAATGGAGTCACATTTCTACTGTAGCAATCGCCAAAGGTGACTGATTTATCTATGCTCGCATAAAATTCCTGTCAGATTTGTATCCACGAGACAAAGCAGTACTAGCATTTCAGCTTGCAGCACTAGAGATCTGTGAGAAAGGGTAACCACAAACCGTACATAACAAGGGCAACTGCCAAACAAGTCACAAACCACAAGCCCCCTAACAAGAAAGACCATAGGATACAGCATTACCAACCAACGTCCTCTGAAATAAAACTCGTAGGCGCACAAGTAAGCACGAATCCCGCACATGAATGAAGAGTAAAAAATACCACGCCTTCAGCTAACTCGGTGGAGGGTCATGGAGGCCCCCGAGGCCTCGCCTGCTCCTCCGCGAGAAACAGAGGACGCGCAGAAAGTCGGACAAACGCGCAACAAGTACCCTGAGCCTAGCGACGACACGACTCTCCGACCAAAGCTGTGCGACCTAGGCGACACCAACGGACAAGATGTAGCGCCCTGACGCCACACCCGCAACGGAACGCGCCGATCCAGGGCCCGGAGAAGCATGGGAGGCGAGGATTTTTGGCCGACACGGCACCTAATCGGAGAGGGCTCAGGGGAGGGGGAGGTCGGAATGGAGGGAGGGTCACCTCGATGTCGTGCTCCTCGAGCTGGGCGCGGAGCAGCTCGGCGGCCGTCATGGCGGTGCGGCGGGGCGCGGGTAAAACCCTAGCTAGGAGGGATTTGGGAGCGGGAGAGGAGAGAAGAGGAGGAAGAGACTGCGATGGGAGGAGGAAAGGGAATGGAAGAGAAGAGACCGGCTTGACTCGTCTCGGGTTTTGTGCCCTCGGGTGGTCTTCGGTGGGCGTAGACTGGGCCGAAACCGTGTCGTTTGGCCTGGCCCGTGGCATATATGGGTCTAACCCGTTTCCTTACCCCCCCATCTTCGCAATGTAGGCCGTTGCAAAAACTACAAGGGCTCGGCTGCAGGGAGCAGGTATTGGGCCCGCCCAGTAGCCACGGCTCATCTGCTACTTTTGTTTTTGTTTTTCCTTCCGTTTTTCACTCACATTCTTTTGTTAAAATTTAGAAATATTCTAAATATCCACTCCCTCCATCCCAAATTAAGTGACTCAACTTTGTACTAACTTTAGTACAAAGTTCAGTCACTTATTTTGGGACGGAGGGAGTATATTACAAAACACAATTTACATAAATTTTTAAAAATGATAATGTTGCATTGGAAAATGGTAAACGTGCGTAGAAAAATGCTTTTGAAGTATGTGAAAAATTTACAAATGTGAAACAAAAAATTAGAAAATGTTACTCGTGTGTATGAAAAATATTAATCGCATGTACGAAAAATATGTATACTGTAGATTGTAAAAAGTATGCTGGAGTAACTAAGCAAATGATTCATACATTAACGTTACGTTTTAACAAATGTTCAGAAGTTCCTCTACTTTACATTTACAAAGATGTTCACAAGTTTGTTTGTTCCCGCAAAACAGAAACTTGTAAGCATTTTTTCTAAATATACTCCCTCCGTAAAGAACGTTTAGATTAGTGCGTTACTGATCTAAATGTTCTTATATTTCTTTATAGAGGGAGTAACATTCACATGTTTCATAAATTTATTCGGGAAACATTTCAGAAAAATGTGTGTTGTAAAAAAAGTTTGCATAGTCCAGAAAAAAATGTTTTTTTATCATTAAAAATATTCCAAAATGTATTTAAAAAATAACAGGTATATGGAAAAAAATATTATTCAATGTTAAACATGTACTAGGAAAATAATAATAATTTATAAAAAATGCTTCAGACACATACGAAAAATATATAGCATGTAAAATGTTAATCCTATATTTCAACAATCTAAAAGTTTGTAAAAACCGAAAAATGTAAATGAAAAAATGTGCAGTGCGTATGAAAAATGTGGACACGTGTTGGAAAAAGAAAAAAGAAGAGGGAGAGCGGCTTCCATGTGGGGTCTATCTCGTTTGTGGAGTTAAGTTCAAGGGATCGGCTAGGAACCATTCTTTTTAGCGAAGCAAATATATAAGGAGTTAGATGGATAAGAGTCCATACAAGGACCAGAATCTTAAGAGATTAGTTATAGATGCTATGAGAGTCTAAACTATAAGGGATTTGTTAGATATGCTCTTATGTGGCAGATGTGTTCTCCGCCAGGAGATCGTGCTGCGATGCTGGCTGAGAGCATCTCTAGCAGATCTCGTATAAGCTCGTTGGCCTTATAATTTCGGCCGATTTACAGGAAACATTAAAAAAATTGCTCGAGCAGAGCCTGTAAAAAATGCCTGGCCCGTAAACCCCGACTCCGTCGCTATATTTACTGGATACACGCGTTTTACGGTTCCTATCTGTTAAATCGCCCACCTTACCCCGTCGCTATATTTACTGGATACACGCGTTTTACGGTTCCTATCTGTTAAATCGCCCACCTTACTCCGTTGCAATTCATCTCTCTGGCAACAAATCCACCCGCTCCAACAGCCGTTTTCCGTGCGCATAGCCCCTTTTTGACCGCCTCAATGTCGAGCAGAGGTCGCGGGCGTGGTGGCCTATGGGGTCGCGGCGGCTCACAAATGAGCCCGCCACGACGAGGAGGTCGGGAGCTACATCCGCCCCTCGATCGAGGAAGTGCGTTGCGTGCAGGCGAGCGAGTGTGACACCCTCTCCCGCAGTGGCGGCCGAAGGGCGTGGAAGGAGTTCGATCGCATTAGGGAACTCCTTTGGCCGACCACCAAGCGTTTCTACAAGGTGGAGCTCAAGCTCACGAGGCGGTGGCGGCCGGATAAGACAGCTCGCCTTCACTCTCTCCCACTCTGCGGTTGAGTATTATCACCATGTCAAGAAAAAGTAGAATAGCTTAGATTAAGTTTATCTTGTATGTTTATGTTCATGTGTTCGAATGTGTGATGAACTTCCCACGAACTATGGTGGCGCAAACTCTACGTTTTAATTATGAAGTATTGTATGACGGATCTGCTGTGTCGTGCCTTCCACGGTACCACAAATTTATTTTACAGTACCGTTAAAGAAAATTTACGGTATCACCCCTGAAAAACTCGGATAGGCTTCGGGGGAGATTTTTTTTTGCAGGATTTTGTTCATGCGAGTATAAATTTAGATCGACCCATTGGGGCGCGTACCAGTGGAGCATGCATCCAGGACGACCTTGGTAGTTGGTACATGTCTGGACCTGGGCGCAGTCGTGCCTGGACGTGGAGTGTAAACGCAGTGGACAAGAGGAGTGTTGACTTATCAACTCTACTGCCAATAAATGAAACGATTGTGATCGAGCCCAACCCAAAATCATTGGTGCCAGAGTAAATATATGGTTTCCTTTGATGCAAATCCAATTATCTAAATTGGA
>CBMN010199631.1:463-11674 GCA_000582825.1 Hordeum pubiflorum | reverse complement strand
TTATCAAAAAAGGCTACAAACGATTCCCTACACTTGTGGGTTATCAGGGCACCCACCATCTCCAACAATCCCATGCCGCTTAGAGTCTAGACCACCCACACAACCAATTTAGGACAGTACCATGGAGCACCTTAGACAAGGGCGGAACCCACAAATCAAGGAGGAGTTGAATAGCATGATTTGTTGTTACGAACGTCATCTTGGGCATGTCGAGCACTCCAAATCTCTACACCTGAGTGGGATATATCTAACCACGGGAGTGTGCCATCGGGAACCTTCAATACTGAGGCAAAAACCAGTCGACCTTACGCCCGTAGAGGCGGTTCGCAGTGTCGCGACGTCGGGAGAAAAATAACAAATGCACATGCAACCACGCCAGTCCGTAAAATCGCCTTCATATAGGGACTAGGAAGATGAGTCGCTGATGGTGACATGTATCGAGGGTACACCAGTAGACCGTAAGTCGGCCCACCAAACTAGACATCAGTCTAGGCCCGCTATCCGACACATGACCTCCTCATGGCGGATCACGAATGATGATGTGGACTGGTTGGTTCTGGGGGATTTCAACTTCATTAGATACCCTAAAAACATAAATGATGGGGGTGGAAATTTTAGTGATATGATGAATTTCAATGCAACCATAAGTGAACTTGGATTGGTAGAAATACCCATGAAAGGTAGGAATTTCACTTGGAGTAACATGCAGGAGGTCCCACTATTAGAAAAAATTGATCGGTGTTTCTCATCTGATTCTTGGACTTTAAACTACCCAAACACAATTGTCTCTTGTCTCTCAAAACCTATCTCAGATCATGTTCCCTGCATTATTCAAGTGGGCACAAACATTACGAAATCAAACATTTCCAGGTTTGAATTTTTTTGGATGGAGCTGTCAGATTTCAAGGAAGTGGTCAAAAATATCTGGGACCAAGAACTACATCTGAACAGCAGTGCAAAGAACATTACAGCTAAATTTAAAGGATTGAGAAAAGGTTTGAAGATTTGGGAAAAATCTCAAGTCTATCTTTCGCTATTAATAATTTGAATGAATTGATCACTCTGCTGGAGAGGAATCTAGAGTTCTCACCACTGACGAATGGAATGGGAGAGAAATTGTTAAAAGGCACATCCTAAATCTGTTGAAATATCAGAGTATCTATTGGAAATCAAAGAGCCACTATAAGATGGGTGAAATATGAAGATGGCAATACAAAATTCTTCTAGGCTAAAGCCACTATAAAGTACAAGAACAATCAAATCCCAATGATTATGGATGAAAACATGCAGGAACATTTTGGTCACCAAGCAAAAGCCCATATACTATGGAAATCATTCAAGCAAAGATTAGGAACTTCAGCTCCAACTACTAATTTCTTTAACTTAGATGAGCTACTGCAAACAGACCTAGATCTCACAAAGCTTGACACACCTTTCCTTAAGGAAGAAATTGATGAGGTATTAAAGAATATGCCAAGTGATAAAGCCCCTGGTCCATATGGTTTTAATAGAGGTTTCATTCAATATTGTTGGGATATCATAAAGGAAGATTTTTATAAGCTCACTGAAGATTTTTACTCAGGAACAGTGGATCTGCAATCAATAAACAACTCATTCATTACTCTGGTCCCAAAGAAATATAAAGCTCAAGCTCCGAATCATTTTAGGCCCATCTCTCTTTTGAACTGCACAATCAAGATCATCACTAAGCTATTGGCAAAAAAATTGCAAAAAGTTATCAAAAGGTTGATCCATACCAATCAATATAGTTTTATCAAGTCTAGATCTATTCAATATTGTGTGGCTTGGGCCTTTGAGTATATACATCAATGCCAGTAATCCAAAAAAGAAATTGTGATTCTCAAACTGGATTTTGAGAAAGCTTTTGACATGATAGAACATGACACTATTCTGAAGATATTAAAGGCTAAGGGATTTGGTGAAAAATGGATTTCCTGGGTAAAAATGATTTCTGAAACTAGTTTCTCATGTGTGTTATTAAATGGGGTGACAAGGAAAAAAATCCAGTGCAAAAGAGGAGTAAGACAAGGGGACCCTTTTCTCCACTTCTATTTGTGCTAGCTGTTGATTTTCTCCAATCTATTCTGAACAAAGCCATGCATGCACAATTGATTCAAGCTTCAATTGGACATCCCACAAACCAGGATTTCCATGTGATACAATATGCATATGACACAATTTTGGTCATGCCAACAGATCTCAGGCAGATACAACAGCTAAGCAGTTTGCTCTCTCACTTCTCTGCTCAGAGTGATCTCAAGATCAATTATCATAAATCATTCCTGGCCCCACGCAATGTGCAGCCAACAAACTTGAACAGAATTATTGCTTTCATGGGTTGCAAACTAGGGAAATTCCCATTCACATACCTTGGACTGCCACTTACAGCACACATACTAAGAATTGAAGTTTTTCATCCAATATGTCAGACCACTGAAAGGAGACTATCTGGTTGCTCTACAATGTTAAACATTGATGGAAGACTACAACTTATATGATCTGTTTTCTCTATTCTCCCCATCTTCTCCATGAACACCCTAACACTGCCTATGGGCATTGTGGAACAAACTAATAAATACATCAGGCATTTCTTTTGGAGAAAATATGGACAGGAGGAAGCTGGTTTTGCTCTGATTGCATGGTAAAAGGTCTGCAAACCTAAGAAACAGGGAGGTCTAGGCATTCTTGATGTGGAAACCCATAATAAAGCTTTGCTAATGAAGAGTATCCATAAGTTTTTAAACAAGCAAAATCTACCATGGATCCAACTCATTTGGAACTCATATTATACACAACAACTTCCAGGTGAAAGAATGACTAGATCCTTATGGTGGAAAGCTAACCTCAAACTCTTGAGAGCTTTCAAAGCATATGCTATCTGCACTGCTGGATTAGGAAACACAATTCAGCTATTGCATGATCAATGGCTACCACTACCACTTCCAAGTAGATTTCCATAATTGCACTCATTTGCCAAAGATTCGAATCAGACCCTGGCTTCTATGCTCAATAACAGCAACATCAGTGATCACTTCCACACTCCCTTATCAGCTACGACATTTCAACAAGTTCATGAGCTGCAAGACCTCCTCATGGAACATAGTAACCCAGATAATCCTGATAGATGGAAGGCTACTGGAGAAAGAGCAAAATACTCATCCATAAAGATGTATCGGGCACTAATAACAGAACCAATGGCTCCTCAGATTTATACTTGGCTGTGGAAGGGAACTGTAAGAATAAGGCACAAAATGCATTTCTGGCTACTTCTTCATGATAGAGCTAACACAAGAAATCTTCTCAAGAGAAGAAATATGCACCTAGATTGCTATGAGTGTGTCTTTTGTAATGAAGGTGCCGAAGAAACCACTTATCATCTATTCTGGGACTGCACCTATGCACAAGGTTGCTGGGAAAAAATCATTCCTGACAGAAAAAGTGGATCTTCCTTCATTGATGACACTTCTCTGGCTATGGGAACTTTGCCACAATCAATTACTCTTGACATCATCATCAGAGGATGCTGGAATATATGGATTCATAGAAATGGAAAGATATTCAGAAGAGAAGCTCAAAGTATGGATTCTTGGAAATTTCTAATGAACAAAAGAACTAACACTACTTGAGCACAGAGTGAAGAAGAAGAATCTAGTTCAGTTAAAAGATTCGATTGCATCCAATCTCCAGAATAAGTTTATCTTAAAATCAGTTGTCATGATCAGAAGAGCAGACATTGGTTAGGTGACTAGCGGTTTGTACTTTGTCTTTATTTTTACTCTTCTACATATTACTTTTATTAATGGAAAATTACCATAGAACAATTGTTCTATGGTTTCGGCTTCAATTTTTAACTTGAAGAGCAAGACATGTATTGTAGACATCACCTACTTGGGCTGCAAGTCATGCAAGTCGACTCGGGCCCATGTATGTACCCTTCATCCACCTATATAAAGGAAGATTGTTCTAAAAGACCTATATAAGAGGAGGTAGGAGCCTCCTGATAGGGAAGCCACAAAGGCATCCTCGGGCTCAATATCCTTAGCATGGATCTCTCATGCGAGACAACCATTTTGCTATATAAAGGAAGATAGAAGGGAGCGTACATGGGCCAGCCAATATGAACGTGGTGTAGGCATTTCGTATCGCTAACTCCTATTTGGCGCATCAAACATGGCGTTTTCCTATTTGTCGCATGTTGTGACAAATTATATAGGCAATGTCGATCTAGTGACTGGGCCGACCCATCTTAGTTATATAGATTTTTTTTTTGCTTTTGGGAACCTCCTGCAATATTCCTAGCCAATTTTCATAGGTTTTGGGAACCTTCTAGAAGGTTTTTAACCCACCTTTGTTTATTTTACCGGTTTTTCTTCTTTATTTATATATTTTTTGTTTCTTTTTGTTTTTTCATATATTAAAAATATTGAAAAAAATATCCGACCTTCAGTTTTTTCCGAATTTTAATTTAGTTTTATTTTTTTAAATGTTATGAATTTCAAATTTATGTTTGTATTATTGGAAAATGTTCAGAATTTCCAAATTTTGTTCACTTTGTTTTCAAAAAAAATATCAAATATTCAAATTATGTTTGAAGATTATAAAAAATGTTTACTACTTTAGTTTTTAGAAATTAACTTTTTAAATTTATTCAATTTTTTCAAAAATAGTCGGACTTTCAAAAAATGTTCTAATATTAAAGAAAACCATGTTCTAAATTATTTTTATGCTTTTAAAAAACTATTTTAGGAATTTTAAAAATGTCCCTTTATTGCAACTTTGTTCAAAAATTCAAAAAATGTTTGAAGTTTTCAAAAATTCTTGTCGTTTCTTGAAAATGTTGAAAAATGAAAATGTTGATCGAGTTTCAAATAAAATTTGATTTGAAAACAAAATGTTCGAAATTGAAGGAATCGATCGACACAACCACCCGAGAGCTTTGGATCGCTACAATAGCTTTTCTCGATCGGTACAACCTATTTTTCTCAGTGAGAGTCGCATAGTATTGGGCTAGCCTGGCTAGAAGCTCCTTGTTCGAATGAACGCCTATGTGACGCTCCTAGGAAATTAACAATCCATGTAAACCCTAGCTCGAGCAACCCCCCACTATGCCAACACCTTTGCCACTAGCACAACCAGCACTGACGAGCCCGAGCACTTCGAACCCCGTCGGCCGATGAACCAAGCAAGAACCTCATGGTGCGCCTGGGCGTAGCACGAAGTATGCACTGACCAGGAGCACCGTGACCTATCACAATGGATGGGTCTTAAACCAAGATGATAAGAAGGCGATCATAGACAGTTTAGCAAGGTCATAAAAAAAAGATCGCCCGTGCTCAGGACATCAATTGGGAATTCATCCTTGCTCTATCTTGCGACCTTGTGGACTTGGGGATGCCTTTCTCGATGGAAGATGTCAAGGCGGCCACCCCCCTAGTGACAAAGCCACGGGCCCCGACGGATTTACTGGAACCTTCTTCGAAGAGTGTTGGGAAATGGGCAAACCTGAAATCATGGAGGTCATCAACAATTCTCGAACCTTCAAGTCTCCAACTTATGGTGCAGAGGACATATCAGATTTTAGACCAATTTTCACATCTAAACTTGTTCATGGACAACCTGGCCCGGAGTCCCGAACCCGAAGCCCGACATTCGGGCCGGGCTCCGGCTCCACTTTCTTGTCTGAAGCCCGGCCCGAAAGCCCAAATAAAGCCCAAAATGTACATATAAATATATTTTATTCGAAATATAGGTATAATAAATTAAAATAATACCCCGAATATGATTAATTTAATTAAAAAATGGCACTGTTCTTGTGTTTCGGGCCGGGCCGGACCAGCTCGGCCTTGGGAATTTTTCTTCGGGCTTTGCCAAGCCTGGCCCAAACCCGACCTGACCCGACCAATGATCAGGTTTAGTCTCATCCATGGCATTGCCAAGATCATTGCGAAAATGATGGCCACACGACTCACTCCTCATATGCACAACCTTGTCTCCAATGTGCAGAGTGCGTTCTATCAAGAAAAGAAGTATCCACGACAATGTTCTGTATGTGCGCAACTTGGCTAGGCGCTTCCAACGCACAAATACACCAACTTTGCTTTTCAAGCTTCACATAAAGAAGGCTTTTGATTCGGTGCGTTGGGATTACTTGATGGATTTGCTTCATCACCATCGCTTCTCGAGTCGCTTTCGAGATTGGATCTTCGACATTCTCTTCCCGGCTTTGTCGCACGTGTTGCTTAGTGGTATTGCCGGTGACCCTATTTGGCATGGTTGGGGCCTAGTCAAGGGGACCCTCTCTCATTGCTATTATTTGTGTTTGCCATTGACCCGCTGCACCCTATCCTTCTCAAGGCGACTTCTCAAGGTCATCTTCAGCCGCCCAGAGGTCGACCCATCCATGTATCACTTTAGGCCAATGTTGCTCCAATTAAAAAGACATTCATCTTGCATCCTTTGCTAACGTTACATGATTGGTCATTAATTGTGCCAAAAGTCTATTTGCGCCCATTCGTTGCGGTAACATTTATCTTGATGACACCCTACAAGCCTTCCATGCAGTTCGCTCCACCTTCCCTATGAGATATTTGGGGATGCCTCTTTTGGTTTCAAGGCTTAAGAGGATTCACTTTCAGTTCTTAGAGAATAAAGTTGCTGGGAAGTTACCGTCTGGGGTTGCAAAACATGTGGCCACGCCGGGCCGCGTCATCTTGGTCAAGGCCGTGCTTAGCGCCATGAATTGCCGGTGGAAGTGAGGAAGAAGATTGATAGCTTGTGGTGTGCCTATCTTTGGGCGGGTTGTGGCAAGGTGACGGGTGAAAAATGCAAGGTTAATTCGGAGCTCGTCTGCAAGCCCAATATCTTCGGTGGATGGGCTTCCTCATCCTTGAGAAGTTTGCTATTGCCCTTCGGTTGTGATGGCTTCGGTATGAACGGGATGACACCCCCCCCCTCCTGCCTCAAGATATGGGCGGGGACGGGAACACCATGGAATGATGATGATAGAGACCTTTTTGTGGCAGCCATCATAGTTCGAATTGGAGATGGATGTAAGGCAAAGCTCTGGGAATGAACTTGGCTAGATGGCATGATACCCAAAGATATAGCTCCAACAATATTTGACCTCTCAAAAAAGAAATCTTGCTCGGTCCAAAATCTCTCCTCAACAATCATTTGGTTAGTTAGATTGATACCCACCACGGAATCACCCTGGAGCATATACAAGAGTTCTCCTTGCTTTGGCAGAAGCTATCCTCTGTTACTCTCGACAATGATGTGCATGATACTATCCTCTAGAAGTTCACTTTTCATGGAGAATACTCAACATCGACTGCCTATATGTGCCGTTTGCAGGACACGCGACAAGCATCATGCATGCTACTGTTTGGAACCGCGGCACACCTTCTGTGCCAATGTAGGTTCTCCCCGCGTGTTTGGATCGAGGTTGCAACATGGATTAGTCTACAGGGTGACGTGGCGAGGAGCTGGCGAACTGAGACTTCAATTCGAGAATGGTGGATTAAAAATGTGATTGAGCACGGGATCGGAGAAAAGCTCTTGCCTCATTGTTCATGCTTATGTCTTGAGAGGCTTGAAAAGAGCGCAATGCAAGTATTTTTCATAACACCACCGCTACGAGGATGATACTCGGCTCATCTTTGGGCTATTGCTGGTGCTACCCATTTGAGTATTGTAATGCCGGAGAGTACTTATTTGCATCCCGCTTTGCGGTCATTTGTCTTAAATCTTCTTTCTTAGTCAATGAAAATGACAAATCTTCCGCATTGTTATAGGGAAAAACAGAGCTGGTCCCAACCCTCCAGTCAGCGAACCGCGCGGAGGGTTCTCGGGATCCAATCTAAGCCGCGGAGCCGCCGTCGAGAAACACCACCCAGAGCCCCCGGCGAGAATACAGTACGGCGCTCCACTATAAGCGGTCTGACCGGTGTCGTCTTCTCGGCCCCACCGGCACACGAGGTCAGAAACTCCGGCGAGGTGGCCTCCCTGGCCACGCTAACGTCTCGTCAACGGTCGCGAGAAATCCAGTGAAGTCATTTTCGCTGCAAGCTGTAGGTTTGTGTGGACGACCGTTAAGCTCCGGGTGCCGTGCCGGTGACTCCGTCCCGTGTCTCCATAATTTGGAGAGCTCAGTCGGAGGAGCCGTACGTGTGCCGCATCTTGAATAGGAAATTTAAACTACAACGACACCATTGCCTAGCTCTCTCGTCTCTTTCTTTCTGCTTCCTCGTGGTGACCAGTTCAGACTTGACGCTGACAACCAATTCCCTGACGTTCATCGGTTCAAGCTACGGAGAAGAGAATCCTGGCCACACCCCACTTTGGTCGTCCGGTCGCCGGTTTGAAATGTCGACGAGCTATACAATTTCCGTTTTTATAATGCTCAAGGTTCCTTCTACGCAAGCACTGTGTACCCAGGCCAAGCCATGGGCTCCCGCCGTCGTCGTCCGACCACCACCCTAGTCCTCCTCCTGCTGCTACACCTCTACTATGCGCCGCGCTGGGCCTTCTCGCTCAGCTTCAGCCTCAACTTCTCCGACACCGGCGCTGGTTCATGGATCGACTTGGACGGCGACGCATCCATCAGTCCGCCCAGGCTCGAGCTGACGAAGAACCTCAACCTCCTGAGCAGCGTCGGCCGGGCGTCGTACCGGTACAAGGTGCCCCTGTGGAACGGCGACACCGGCGAGATGGCTAGCTTCACCACCAACTTCTCCTTCCAGATTACTCCGCTGAAGGCAAGCTCCGGCGAAGGGATGGCCTTCTTCCTCGGGCATTTCCCGTCGGAGATCCCGCCCCAGAGCGCCGGCGGCGGCCTCGGCCTCCTCCCGGCATTCACCAACGGGACGGGCCCCACCCGGATCGTGGCCGTCGAGTTCGACACTCTCGACAACGCCTACTATGGCGGCATCAGCGAGAACCATGTCGCTATCGACGTCAACTCCATGATCTCCACGGCGTCCACGGACACCACGACCAGCCCCGGCAAGAACCTCACGTCCTCCTATGTTATGAAGGCAACTGTGAGGTACCAAAACGTGTCCAAGTTGCTGTCCGTTGATCTCCGCATCGACGATGCCTTGTACCAGGTCAGCACAACCGTCGATCTGAGCAAACAGCTACCGGAGGAGGTCGCTGTGGGCTTCTCCGCCGCGACCGGCAACGCCTCCGAGCTGCACCGGATACTTTCATGGTCATTCAGTTTCACCCTAGCTCCTCTTCCAATCAGGAACAACCAAAAAAAGTTCGTAATAATCTTACCATCCGTACTAGTCCCATTGCTTTCTTTGGTGGTATGTGTGGCCGTGGTGCTATGGCGGCGACACAAGAAAATGAGGGCAAATGCGGACAGCCAAGTGCTGTACGCCAATAGAGCTGACCTTGAGAGAGGTGTGGCTGCCGGCGGCCCCAGACGGTACACCTACCACGAGCTGGTTGCCGCAACGAAACACTTCGCCGAAGAGGAGAAGCTCGGCCGAGGTGGCTTCGGGAGCGTTTACCGGGGCCATCTCACGCTCACACCTGCAACCGCCGACCGTCGTGCGGTGGCGGTAAAGATGTTGTCGACCGAATCATCGGCACAGGGGAGGAAGGAGTTCGAGGCCGAGGTGAGGATCATCAGCAGACTGAAGCATCGCAACCTTGTGCAGCTCCTGGGTTGGTGCGATAGCCGCAAGGGGCTCTTGCTCGTCTACGAGCTCGTCACGGAAGGCAGCCTAGACAGGCACCTATACAGCAAGGACAGATGTCTGACATGGCCACAGAGGTACAAGATCATCCTCGGCTTGGGATCCGCGCTCCACTACCTCCACGGAGAGTGGGAGCAGTGCGTCGTGCATGGCGACATCAAGCCCAGCAACATCATGCTCGACTCGTCGCTCAACACCAAACTCGGGGATTTCGGGTTGGCCCGGCTCGCTGACCACGACACGGGATTGATGCAGACTACCAAGGCCGTGCTCGGCACCGCCGGCTACATTGATCCTGAGTTCGTCAACACACGCCGGCCGTGCACCGAGTCGGACGTGTACAGCTTCGGTGTTGTCCTCCTGGAGATCATCTCCGGCCGGCGGCCGGTGATGGAGACCGCTGGGAAATCGTTCACACTGGTGAGGTGGGTGTGGAGCCTGTACGGAAGGAACGCGATCATCGACGCGGCGGATGAGCAGCTGAGGGGCGACGAGGCCGACGAGCTGTGGATGGGGCGGGTGCTCGTCGTCGGGCTCTGGTGCGCGCACCCTGACCGGAGCGAGCGGCCGTCCATCGCGCAAGCCATGCACGTCCTGCAATCGGACGAGGTGAGGCTGCCGGTGCTCCAGCTGCACATGTATAGGACTGTGCCGGACCCCGCACCGTCCTTTGGCCCGTACGAGGCTTTCTCCATTGACAGCTCTACCTCCAGCTCTGGTTGTGTTCGCTCTTCTTTGGTCAACACCGGCGACACCACTCATTCTTCCGACTCGTCCTCGTCTGCGTTGCTACGGAACTCCAAGGATCTAGCTAATTGATTAATCCAGATTTGTAAGGCTTAATTAATTTTTCTAGTTACATACACCATGCGTTGACTGCAACAATTATTTTGTGGGGAAAGTTGCGGCTAAACCTGAGAGCACCCACCCCTTATCTAACCATTCATTTTGCGCCTCGAAATCTGTGCATAAACATTTCTCTTTTTTTTTCTCCCAAATAAATAACATTTGGACAATCTTTGCGGATCAGGGAAACATCAGAGAACTACAATGTGTGAAATCAAATTCGGAGTTTTTGGTGCATTGTAAATAATTTAAAACATTCTTTCCTTAATAAAAAAATCACATGTTATATATTTATGTGGGACAAAAATATGCCAAAGTATTTTTTGACACATTGTAGTTCTAAACACTAGAAAAAAAAAACTCGCTAACAAATGTCTCGACGTATGCTGAGTGTTATTTGTCGGGTACATGGCATACCCCAGTATAAGCTGAGTAGAAAAAAAAACCATTCGTCAACTTCGAAGCTCTCGGTAAAGAAGCGTATAAGCAGTGTGTTTCCCTCAGCTTTAAAAAGTGCTCGTTCTAGGAATAAAGAAAAACACTTGGATATACTTGACCCTCAGCAAAGAACGTGCCACGTGGCCTTCCTCCCCGCAACCGATGTTGGATTTTTGCTAGTAGGCCTTTGGCCCAAAGC
>CBMN010198561.1:0-10756 GCA_000582825.1 Hordeum pubiflorum | reverse complement strand
TTATGAGAGAAAAGGCATTAGCATTACTTCATAAAACATTATTATACATAAAATCATTACAAATAACAGTAGGAAATCATGATGCAAAATGGATGTATCAGCGGCCATGGCGAACGAGCGCCAAACTTTCCACCTCAACAGGCAGGCCAGTTCCCACAAGGCGCGTGGGTAGCCAGTAGAGCGTCGCGTCGCCGGCCAACTTGTCGCCACCAGTGTGGGGGTACACGCCCTCGCCTGAATATGCTGACGACGACGTGCTCGGCGGCTTGAACCCCAACATCACCTTCCCGCGCACACCCTCCGTGTTCCCCGCCGACCTCAACGCCCAGTACGGCTACTCACCGACGTACTCAGGTTCGTCTGCGACGGCTCTACGACGTCGCCCCCTACCTCGCACCTGGCTCGACGCCACAGTTGAGCAGCGCCGACACCGAGATGGACGAGATCATCATGAACGGCTCAGCCGCCGCCGCTTCGTGCCCCGGGTTCCGCACGCAAGAGGAAACGCTGGACATCGCCGATGACATGGAGGACGTCGAGCCCGACAATCCGTTGAGCAAGGGAGAAAGAAGAGGCGGTCATCCAACGGCAAGCCGGCCGAGCCTCGCGTCAAGTGGACGGCAAAGGAAGACGAGTGCCTCGCCGAAGCATGGAAGACTGTCAGCATCGACCCGATCACCGACACGAATCAGAACACCAACACGTACTAGAGAAGGGTCAAGACGGCGTTCGACGAGCGCAAGATGGTTGACCCCGAGTTCTCCGGCATCTACATGGATCGCGGCAAGAAGGCCATGGCCATCCATTGGGTGGACATCCAGCAAGCCTACAAGAAGTGGCATGGGATTCAGGAGGAGGTCATCGCTTGCCCGGAGAGCGGCGCCAACGTCGAGCGCCAGGTATGCCCATGGCTCACCGGCCCAGCTCTTCGCCGTGTTCTTCGCCGGCACTTGTTATTCGTCTGTGCAGATGGTCCCAATGTTCGACATGTATCGCCGGGACAGCAGCGATGCCGAGTTCAAGTTCCTTCATGTCTTCACAAGGATTAAGTCATGCGAGAAATGGACAGAGGTCCGGCTCACTCTCACCAAGACCAAGGACGGTGTGTACAACCTGGACGTGCCTGTCTCGGGGGCGGTAGAAGGGCGGCCTAATGGCAACAAGAAAACCAAGGCGGGGAGGGACTCGTTGCCCGTTGCCGAATGGCTTCAGTCATCGATAGAACAATGCATCGCCGACGCTAGGAATCACTCCTCCATGAGGGAGGAGAAGTCCGAGGCGAGGTGGTCGGCGTTGATGACGAAGCAGGACGTCAAGCTCGACCTTCTCAGGACCAACGTCGCCGCGAAGAAGGGGAACACTGACCTGGCGTTCCTGATGGGAGCTGACACGACAACGATGGACCCGCAGGTGAAGGCGTGGTACTTGGCGGAGCGCAACCTCATCTCTCATGCCGGGACCGGCGGCGACAACATCCCCGCCCACGACGACGTCGACTGCGACCACATCGCCGCCAACGACGACGGCGCCCACGCCAACGCCGAGCACTGCAACTGCAGCCCCAATGCCTACGCCGAGCTCTCCCACCCCTGCATGAGAGGAGCTTGCCATTTGAGTTCTATGTGTATGGTTCCTGCCTTTTTGATCGTCGGACTTTTGGCTCTATGTTCGATCGCCGATCTATGGCATGATGATCGCCGAACCAGCGTCGTTTTTTGGTAGCGGGAAAGAGAATTTTGAATTTATGTGCGTCTAAGGCCGAAACTTGGGGATGCGGCTGGAAACGTGATCCCAAGCCGAAAAACCGCCTGCGCAAACGTCGAAACGCCATCGCTGGGTGCCCGGGGGGGCAAACGGACGAAGATGCTCTTATGATTTGTACATGCTAGGTATTGGAAATTCTTGGCCGAAGAGTGCTTCGGTTATCGAGCGTACTGACACAAGTCCAACTTTTTAACGCTTGTCAGATTTTTCGATGACCAAGTGACTAACTAGCTGCCACAAATGACTCTGCTTTTGAAAAATTTAGCAGAAAAGCTGCTAAGATTCTATTAACAGAGGAAGAAGACAATTATTATTTACAAACAAAGATCCAAGTCGGACCCAAAGAAGAAAAGGAAAGCATCACCTGCGCTTTCACCGGCCGTTGTAAACTTGTCAATTCCATGCCTCTGCTGCACTCCAATCACTCTTCAGTCACTGTTTCTACTAACACACACTTCTCACCCGCAGCCATCATGGGACAGCTCGTTCGTACTGGCTTAAGCAGACCCTGTACGTGATTAGTGGTAAGCACCTCAAATTCTTAACATAACCCGTGTATCCATATTTTGACCATGCCAAACTTGACGAAAACAAATCTTTCAATATTTTTGTTTGTTTGATATCTAATCGCCCACAAAAAGGACGATATACAGAATAAAAGATTTTTATTTCCTTTGTAAAGAAATATAAGAGCGTTTAGATCATTTAACGAAGTGAGTACACAAGAAAGACGTTTTTTATCAAGAAAAATTAAGATGAACCTAGCATGAACCCATGCACATTTCAAGATCTCAATTCTCAACTACTATGCCTTTATTGCTTCCACCTCGTTCTTCTTCACTGCATTCGCTTCCACGCGTCGCATTGTATTTGACGTAACTTGACACTTTCTTTTAAAAAATAATAATTAGTAGAGGAGTTATATTCAGCGTGAAAACTTTAGAAGGGGTTAAAATTGGCAAAACTTTTACTAAATGGGTAATCCGTAGAGGACGATTATTGTTGGTTATTTTATTTTTTTAATTCAGTAGAGGAATTATAATCAGTAGATGTTGTTTCCTAGCATTTCTACACCTTGCATTGCGCTCCTCTCAAATTTCCCAAGAAATAAGCATCAACAGAGAAGTCATTGCCTTTCTTGATTGGGTCTTCTTTTGCACCATGTTTAACCTACCAATCTCTGACATTAATTGCCGAAGTCCATTCATTAGGTTTGATGTCATGGTCTCATGGAGGACAAGCCATGACGCTATATATATCATTCCAAATCATTTTTTTACGAAAATGATTCATATCTATTATTGAAGTTCATCGAAAATACAAAACATCTCGAATATAATAAAATTTACATCAAGATTTCAGGATTACCGGGCAGCCACTACTGTTGCTAGAACGAGCCACCGACGCACCGCTGTCGCGACCGGGAGGAGGTGGGGCAGAGCAGCCGTGCGGCGGTGAGGGCCTACGTCGGCAAGCGGTGGTGCGAAGACCTTCCGGCGTCTCAGCAGCGACACGTGGCGGCCCGATGTTGTGAAATTTCAGCCGGTTAAAATTAAATTTATACAGGAAAACCATCTTCATGTAAACATGAGGGGCGATGGAGGTAATTATATGGGATCTTATAAAAAAAATTCTATGTTTACGAAAGCTATCGAAGGCCTTTTTTGTCTGAACTTTCTGTAAACAATAGTTTTTTTACTTGATGCCGTTGAGTCTTGTATGTGTCTGTTCAATGCGTGGTCACAAGATTATTTTTCTAATCTTGTACAAGAATCTTCGTAATCACCCAAAGAGAAGACCCGGCTAAGCATGGCGACATGCATGCTGGATGTGTCAGCTACAGTAACAAAAGCGTGCCCTCCGGAACTACGCCTTTTGCAGGAAACGACAGTGACATTAGTTGTAATGTGAGTATCAAACAATGCAAGATACTTAGGGAGGTGCTTAGGAAAATAAATCAGACTTTTCTTAAGCATCAGTGTCTATTTGTACAGGAGAGACGCCTAGCTAAGCATCTATCATGTATAAATAAGCACCGATGCTTAAATAAATACTGGTTTATTTTCCTAAGCAGCTTCCTAAGCATCTTGCATTGTACAAGGCCTCATGCATGTCAACTAGACAATTTTAATGAGATGACATAAAATTAAATGAAAAAAGAGAGGGTGAAGTATCATATCATATTAAATGATGTGTTACTATTCTATGATATTAATATATGATATCATGGACTGTGGATGTAGTATCATTCATTAGTATATGCATGATACTAGTACAGTATATGATACTCCCTGTTACAATCAACCTAAAATAATTTGTTGCAACGTGCATGCACCTTAATTACAGTTACCGCTCCGAAATTTGTTCATGCATGCTTTGTTTGTCTACTTGACATCGTATTTGTCCACGGATCGGTCGAGATTACTCTACGGACAGTAATGCGCGAGCCAAGCTAACCGTATAAAATATTCTGTCACATTTTGAAGGTATTTTGTTAAAATAAACAAATTAAATGTAAATCTAAACAAACTGCATTATTTTCATTCATGCATAGATGGTTTTTACATAAAACCGTATGATATTTTATCTGGTGAACTAGTAAATAAAACCGATGGTGACCTGATACGTCATGCATGTCTAGCCGACAGCACCACCGGCGTTCTTGTTGGAGTTGTTCTCGGGCAGCTTCGAGCGGCGACATAGCGCGGGGCCGCCACCTGCCGCTTGCGGATGATGTTTCTTCGCTTGCTCCTACGTCACGCGTAGTGCGGCCACGAATATCACAGACCTGGGCGGGGAGAGAGACAGGCGGCGGGAGTTGTCGGAGGCGACTGCAGCGGTGGTCTCGTGGAGAGACCACTCCTGGCTGTACTTCACGATGTTCTCATCGAGGCGACGGTCTTTGATTGATCGAGGGCCCAGACCGTTGCGAGCCCCGAATGTGTGAGGATTTGTGGCGACGGGACGTCGGAGACCGCGAACTCTGCTCGACGTGTGCCTTGCGGCTGTCCCGCCACCGCTGGACCCTGCTATCCGCATACTCCTACACCGTAACGGCGCTTGGCGAGAACGGGTTGTCGCCGCTGCTGCCGCCATCAATGTCGGCCATTGCGGCTCTAGGCCAGCATGAATGCATGCGAAAAGTAGCGCATCTGTTGGAGAGAAAGTCCGGGAGAGGGTTCTAGGTGAGGTCAGGTTGTGAGACGCGTATATGACAGCGGTTTGGACACCAGAAGCCCCTCTCTCCCGTTTGCTTCCGGTTTACAGGAAAAAGAATGTCCAAACCGATCTGTGCAAACCATATTGAATGGTAAAATACGTCTGAACCGCATGATCTGAATGAATGCGTGGAAGGGGTTAGGGAGAAGGTCAGCGTTGGAGATGCCCCTCGTATGCACTAGGAACAACGAAATTAAGATACCCGTTTAGATGGTGCTTCAAGTCTGACAAGGTACTTGTGGTTATTTTCCCACATTCTTTGTTCATGCATGCATGAAACCCCTCCATATAGGCAGCAAGAGAATTCTCAGAGTGCAGACCGAGCCGCCGAGGAGATGATAGGGTGAGGGGACGTGTACAAGGTGGTGTCGGCCATGGCGCCGCTCTACTTCGCCCTGGACCTCGGCTACGCCTCGGTGCGGTGGTGGAAGTTCTTCACGCCGGAGCAGTGCGACGCCGTGCACCGCCTCGTCACCTACTTCGCCATCCCCTTCTTCGCCTTCGACGCCGCCGCGCGCACCGACCCCCTCAACTACCGCGTCCTGGCAGCCGACGCGCTCTCCAAGGTCGTCGTCGTGCTGGTCCTCGCCGCCTGGGCCGCCGCGTCGACCGCTCGGTATCGCTCCCGCCGCGTCGCCGTGGGCGGCGGCCCGGAGTTCGTCTCCGCGTGGTGCATCACCGGCTACTCGCTGGCGGCGCTCAACAACACGCTCGTCGTGGGCGTGCCGCTGATGGACGCCATGTACGGCGACTGGGCGCGCGACCTCATCGTGCAGCTATCGGTGGCGCAGTTCATCGTCTACTTCCCGCTGCTGCTGCTGGCGTTCGAGGTGAGGCGTGCCAGCGTTGGCGCCTGGAAACCGGACACGGCCGTGCCGGTGAAGGACGACGTGGAGGGCGGCGTGGAAGAAAAGAGGCCTGAGTTGCGTATCTGGCCGTTGGTGAGAGTGGTCTGGCTCAACTTGACGCGCAACCCGAACGTCTACGCCGGGGTCTTCGGCATCGCATGGTCTTGCGTCACAAACAGGTACTACGTCACACCCAGACTATTTTTCGGTAAAGAAGGAGCACATTTTCTTTTGATGATTTGATTTGAAAGTGCTCACCATGCCTGCACTTTTTTGTGATTGTCTACTACATTATGTCAGTTACTCATTCAAAGATCAAGTGTTCTTATATTCATGTTATATATTGCATTTTTTGACTGTTTTCTACCAAACATTCTTAGCCGTCCATCGCATCTTTTAATGTAGGTTACTTTGCTTTTCAATGTTGTCTACATTTTCTGCTGCAAGTTAGCATGTTGTACTCCATTTTTTGCTTTTCAATGTTGTCTACATTTTCTCCCTTCGTTTCTTTTTACTTTGCATAAAAAATTTAGTCAAAGTCAAGCTAAACAAAGTTTGATCAAATTTATACAAAAAAATATCAACATCTACAATGCTAAAGTTACATAGTATGAAAGTTATATGGATGGTGCATCTAATAATACTGATTTTATATTGTGAATATTGATATTTTTTCTATAAAGTTAGTCAAATTTCAAAAAGTTTGACTTTGACCAAATCTATATGCAAACTAAAAAGAAACGGATGACGTATATACTCTATTTACTGCAACTATGTAGTTTTCGGTTGGTATCTACTTTCAGTCGGTTGTCTCCTGCAGTTTTTGGTTGTTAACACATTTTTTCCATTGTCCTTACGCGGTGTCAATTTCCCTACTTCTTCTTATATATTTCTGATTTTTTTGTGCGTTTATGTATTTTCTGCCCTAAATTATGAACTATTTAATTTATTGGTTTTTCTTTGTAGTCTTTTGTTTGCATTTTCATGTGCCGACTAGGCTGACATGTGATGTGCAAATATACATTGCCATAATATTTATCTTCTCTATTCCTTTGAAATTCTTGCTCATTTCATTGAACTTCAGCACTTAAGAAACTACATGATGCCCCGCGCGTTGCTGCGAGAAACATGATAAACAGATGCATAAATAGGTGCTAAAAAACTAATATTGCAGAAACAAATTTAGGATTGCTCTCTGTTAATATTTTAAAAACAACAAAATCATATGAAGCATTTGACAAAATGATGTATAAAAATAGGAACTATTGGATTGAAGTAAACGGGGTGTCATTTAAAAAAAAAGTGTAACATGATCTATATATATTTGCTCTGAGCGTCCAATGTATATACCGTTCATGCCCACAGAAAAAATAGTGAAATGATGAGTAGATTGGTAACTTGTGACCACATGCACGATTTGATGATGTGACATGGTTAGATAAAGAGGAAAAATAAGTAATATGACCACATGCATGAATTGATGATGTGGCATAATTGCATGGGGAGAAAAGATAGGTAAAGGATTGCAACTATTTAAAAATAGAAGATGTCAATATTTTGAAGCACACTGTACTGCCACTCCGCATTAATATGAACATTTTATTAAGCATTGCATACTTCCATGCATATAGGTGGCACATCAAGACGCCAAGCATCATCCAGGGTTCGGTGCAGATCATGTCCAGAACTGGACTTGGACTCCGCATGTTCAGTATAGGTAAGCTGCTTTTACAAGTTTTGGGTTAGTAAATAACAGGAGCACGTTGGAACGACTTCATATACCGCTTTCGTCCTGAATTACTTGTCGCGAAAATGGATAAATATAGATGTATTAAAAATTAAAAATACGTTTAGATACATCCGTTATGCAACAAGTAATTACGGAGAGAGTACTAACAATAATTGATCAAGTGTGCAACAATTAAGACAAACAACACAACTGACAAAGGCTACAACTCACACAACATTACATGGACGATGAACCTAACCTGGTCAATGGAAAGAGATATCTATTTGCAGCAACGAGTACATCACTAGTTCCAGTTCCAGTTCCAGTTCTTATTTCAAACGAGTACGAACACCGTAATCGTTGATTGAACAAACTTAAAAGTATGAAAAACAAGCACGCGCACGTAACCAAACTAGTTTGGTATGCATTTTAAGGTAATTTATTTGTTAAGCCATAGCTAAACGGGAGCAGTGACGCCAGAGCTGCAAGCGTGGTCCATCTCCCGAAAAAGGGGAATCCTCTAAGACGCCGGACGACACGCTTTCGTCACACCCTCGCCAGCGGTCGCCGAGCTAACTTTAGTGGAAAAAGGGACCCGGCCTCACCAACATTATAAAAATGGTTCCGCGCAGTACTCTCTTGACCCCAACAACTTTGTCAGACCCCGTACCCCAGATGGAGCCCACCCCGTATCGACGTGGACCCTTGTATTCCGACGTATAGGCCAATGCATGCCAACTTTTGGCATTTCAGCTCATAAAGCTACGCGGATCATCTCGCCAGCTCGAGCAGTGAGATAACTGCGATCAGTTGTCGCTGCGTCCAGATCGTCCCCTCTTGTCGTAACACTCCCTTGCCAGGATTCTAACGAAACAAGCCTATCCCAATCTATATCTATATATTTTTTAATAATAAAACAGCTATTGCTTTTTGCGATACGTCATGAAAATTGCCTAAAGTTATAAAATATTACCCATCAATGTTACCCATTTTTTTAACAACACCAATGCCATCCATAAGTGATAAAAATGCGTTACATACATGGGAATCCTCTGCCTGGGCCGGTCCATGCAGTAGGGACATCCTATACTGTGCTCTACGCGCTGGCAGAAGACGCATCGTGTCTATTTGGGCCGGCCCATGTCCGGACGGCCTATTTTTTAAATTTTGTTTCATATATTTTATTTTTATTTTCCCTTTTGGTTTTCGTATTTACACTTTTAATAATTTAATACATATAAAGGTCTGAAAATTAAAATAAATGATAATCTTGAAATAAAATATTTAATAAATCATAAAATGTTTGTGGATTCAAAAAAGTTTGCATTTTATAAAAAAAAGTTTGCTTATTGAAAAATGTTCGGAAACAAATTTTTGGAAAATGAAAAAACTGACTTTTAAAAATGTTCGTGTATAAAAAATGTTAATGAAATTGAAAACCAATTCACCAATTGAATGCTCATGAATGAAAAATTATCCCTAAAATTCAAAAACTGTACGTGACTTACAAAATAGTTCATTCATTCATGAAATGTTCGCTGATTCAAAAAATGATTATAAAGTTTCAAAAATGTTTGTTAAATAAAAAAATGTTCTTCAGTTTTCAAAATTGTTTCAGAAGTTTCCAAAACAATGTTCGTCCATTCTAGAAACGTTCGCTGATTCAAGAAAATTGTTAAAAAATATTATTATTTTTTTGAAAAATGTTGCAAATAGTATAAAATGTTTATGAACTCCAAAAATGTTGCAAATAGTATAAAATGTTCATGAACTCCAAAAATGTGGCAAATAGTATAAAATGTTCATGAACTCAAAAAATGTTCTTGATTTGAGAAAATGTTCGAAATTTTTTCAGTGTTCATGAATTTGAAAAATATTCACTATTTCAATATGTTCACGAGCTTTGAAAAAATGTTTATGATTTCACGAAATTGAGATTGATAGTTTATCTTGGTGATGCAATAATATGTGATTATGGCCATTAAAGATTTTAAATTTCTTTTTTCTCATTGCAATGCACGGGTTCTTTTGCTAGTAGATAATAAACCCTCTTTCCGACACACTTTCTTGGTTGCAGACCAGTTCATGGCACTGCAGGACAGGATCATCTCATGCGGTGCCATCCTCACCGCATTAGGCGTGGCGCTGCGGTTCATCGCTGGTCCAGCCGCCACCGCCGTCGGAGCAGTCGCTCTGGGGCTCCGCGGAGATACCATGCGGGTTACCATCTTACAGGTACGTACCATTAAGCTATCGTTCGATTGCATTTGCACGCATGGTTGATCGAATGGACTCTAAATGTTGTTTCTCCTCCTGGTAATCTATCGACAGGCTGCGCTCCCTCAATCCATTACCACGTTTGTCTTACCGTATATGTTTTGCCTCAGAGTCTGATGAAACTCTATGGTTTGTTGAATCTTACAGGGTCATATTCGGGACGTTGGTATCTCTGCCCGTGTTAATCGTATACTACATTGCTCTGGCTTCATTGTATAATTAGTCACAAGATCTATCTCGTCTAATCTTCATACAAGTCAATGGGTAAAATAGGACCAGCCCTTATGTTTTATCAATTTTTTTTCACGAATACGTAAAGCTTGCGTATCATTTTATTGATAGAAGAAGTTAGAGTGAATACAGGGGTACCCCAATGGCACGAACACGAGAGGCGTGAACATGGTTGCCGAAGCAGAGAGTGTTAGAATAAGTCCGAGGCACACCGTCGATCATCCGAGGACCAAGCAATCACACAAGGCACAACACCGAGATTTGTTAACGAGGTTCACTGATATGGCTACATCCCCGGGGCATGACTACGGGCGCTCCTCCCCGTGACACCGTCACAATACCGCACCCTGGCCGCTCTGGGCACCGGCACACGCCGCCGGCTCCCCCTGCGTTCCTGTGCTATTATGTTGGCATAGGTTATATCGTGTGTCTACCCTCGCTATATACGAGAGGCCTAGGATACAAGTGTCCTATTAGGACACGACCCCATATCCTATGCAAACACAATACTACTCAAAGTCCAACTATAACCTACCTTGTACATAATTTTCAACACAACTCTAACAAACTTCACCTTGGCGGATATTCTCCACCACCTTGAATCCGTCCATGTGTCAAACTTCCATGTACATTGGACTTGAGCTTATCCCATGAGAACCGCTGCTACTCCAAAGACTCCATGTGACTC